>RJWM01001744.1:0-145675 GCA_004363535.1 Dasyprocta punctata
GCATTTAATTTGCCCAAGAATACAGAGTTTTAAAAAAAATAGATCGTGAGATAAATGTTGACTACTGAAGCTCTGTCCAATATGAGCAAACCGTGTCAGGAAGGTGGGTGTCTTGACAGAAAGGCTTTGTTAAACATTCAGTGTACAAGAAAAGCCCTCAAGCAATCTGTTTCTTACTGTCTGTTATAGAATTATCGGGAAACCCAAATGATAAAAACAAAAATCAATGATGTGAAGTCTGACACCACAGAAAGAATCAGGGCTGATATTTTAGTGTATATCTTTGCACTGTTTTTGCAGTTAAAATACAAAATTTTATATAAAATTTTTACCAAAATAAGATGGAAAGTCTATTTTTGTTTCTCATTTCACTGTTATGACAATCTTCAAATATCAGCGTATATGCCACCACGTGATACGTTTGTTTGTTTGCTTTTGGTACCAGGAATTGAACTCATGACCTCGTGCTTGCCAGGAAGGTGCTTTGCCACTGAGCTACATTCCCAGACTCCACATGGTACTTTAAAATGAATGCAAATTTCACATGACCTACAGCAATCTGTTTCATCCATCATGAATGCTGACATAGTTTCTCATTTTTCTCTGTAAAAACAAAACCACACAGAGCAGATTTGTGTGAACTATTTACCCATACAGATTTGTTCAATTAATTACATTTTCCTGAAATGTATTTACCACATCTTATGGAGCATTTTGAATATATTATATTATTTTATTCTCATAAAAGCCCACGAGGTATTGCTCTCTCAGTTTTGCATAAAAGGAAGCCAAGTTTAGTGTTAACTTCTCACATAACTAACTAGAGGAAGAGTCGAGTTGGAATCCACATGTCTTTTACCAAAGCTGGGCCCAACCACATGGTGAAATTCCCCTAGAGCTTCAGGACCTGCTAAGATTTTTCTTAGGTAAATCATTCTTTGAAGAAACTACTATAATGAGATTTCTTTTTCAATTTATTTTGTAATTAATGAGCACCACTGAAACTCTTTAAAACTTCCCTTTATTATTTCCAATAGTTGACTTCAGGTGATTGTACTAGTTTCCCAGAGAGTCATTCATGCCATTTTATCTCCGATAAATAATAAACTTACTTCATCTTATCCAATATTCATACCTCTTTTAGGTGTTATTTTAATTCACTTTTGCGTAACCTAAGACTTCAAAAAACCAGTGTGAACAGAAAGGAGGCCAGTAGGTGTTACTGCGCTACGTGGTGTGACCTCATCTAATCCAGTGCATCAGCGCTTGCCTGGGACCAGTCAGGTACTTGAGAAAGGTCCCTCATACCCTTCACGTTAAAGAAAAGCAGAACCCTTCCTAAAAACTAAGATTTTGCTTTATAAAGCATAATGTTAAATTTTATCAAATATATATTTGACAACAATTAAAATGATGCTTTTCCCTTTAACCTACCAGTGTCATGAGTTTTATTAATAGGTATTCCAATGCAGTGCCATACTTGCTTTTCTCAAATAAATCCTACTTAGTCCTAGTAAATTATTCACTGAATATGCTGCTGGTTTTTATTTTCTAATATATTATTTAAGATCTTTACTTCATAAATAAGTGAAAAATTAGTCATATTTTTTAAAATTTTGTATCATCCTTTTCAAGTTGCGGGTACCAGGTAAAAATAAATAGAATTATTGCAAAAGGCTTCTTTTCCCATTTTTCTAAATAAAGTTGTAATAGTATCAGTGGCTTCCAACTATTCCTTCAAGGGTCATTAAGCACTTGCAAAATCAACTAGGCTGACACCTTTCTTGGATCTAGTTCTTTAGACAAGCCTTGATTTATATTAATGTTATTGATATATTGATATGTTATATCACATTGTGTACTAATTTTGATAGCTTGCCAAAAACTACCTGAAGATTAATAAACCCGTAATTTTATAAAATATTTTTGTGAATTAATGTAATTTGCTTATATTTGTCATTGTTAATTTTTCAGAGTTTCTGAATCTAAAAAATTACTTCATATTTTATCTATACTCACTTTCACAAAATAAACTCTTGGAATTAAATATAAATGTACTCCTGTTTCCTAATTCATAATACTTTAATTTTTATTAATCCATGCTTTCTAAGTCCTTGCATTTGTTTTACTGCTTTTTCTCATTAATTTTGACTGGTTCATTCTTTTTCTTTCCTCCTGCAGTATTTTTGCCCCTAAAAAACCATGCATAAGTGCTATAATCCTGATTCATGCATCTTGTTCTGTTGCTTTTACATGAATAATAATTCATCTAAATAATAATTTGGCTAGGGATAGAATTGGGTGGCTAACCTTTTCCATCAAACTACTATAATCATTACTTTATTATCTTCTAGAATCTAATACTTCAAAGAAGTCTGAGGTCCATCCAGATCTTCCATTTCCTTTTTAGTGATCTGTTTTTATTGTTGATTAGCCAATTTTTGTAATTGTTTTAATGCTATGATCCTTTTAAAATTCTTCCTTCATCCTTGAAATTCAGCACTTTGACTTTTAATTAAGTTTCCCTTTTACCGGAGAACCCTTCCATATGCACTTCATCCATCATTTTCCACAAGTTGGTTATTATTATTCTGCCCACTCCTAGTGTGGAAACAAAAACCACTTTCTAAATCTATAGGGATTGAAATTAGATTGTGAGCAAGGCCAAGCCCGCTAGGCAAGTGTCATTCTGTGGACACCCTGGGTCCTTAGCCGGCTGGCCTGCCTGTGGTAGGATCATTATCTCCTGACCGTCTTCCTCTAGGCATCAAGGGATGCTTTGTGCTGGGCTGAGATGTGGAAAGCTAAGGGCAAGTTGAGGTTTAGCTCTCAGTCCAGGTGGAGAGGTAAAAGAGGGACATTTTGAGGACAGATTTGCCAGAGAAATTCTAATAGAATTATGAAAATTATTTACAATCACACATAAGTTCTTAAATAGGAAAAGAAGCAAGAAGGCAACATTGAAGATAACCTAGATTTAGCCTCAAACTTGAATTTTTATTTATTCAAGATTCTGAGTAACAGGGAGAATTCATCAATTTTTCAGTAGTATGTTTCATATTTCTTCTATTCATGTTCAAATTATCAAGGCAGAGAAAGGGCCGTCAGAAACCAACTGCAGGACTTCTTATGCTGCATGCTGCATTTCAATTTTGTTCCTCATACTTATTCTGTACTTTTTTTTTCTTGTACATTTTTTTGGCTGAGATCAAGAGACAGAGCCCCTCTGTGTGAGCATTAGTCATCACAGGTGTTGGGAAATGAGAAAGGTTAGAGAAGAAAGCAAGCATTGCTTATGGAGAGAAAGATTAATGACTGTCAAATGATTTGGGTGAAAATATCCTTCCTAACTAAACACCTAGTGATCCATATCTCAGCCATGAAAGGAGTCAGAAAAATTTTGAAAAGTGAAAAGTGTTATAGGATGTACATTCTCAGCAGATAGGAGAGTAGACAATCTGACCAGTCGGAAAGAAGCCTAACACCTCTGTGTGATGAAAATAGACAGTTAAGTCTGATAGCGTCCATACTTATCAAGCACCAGGCTTGTAATGCTAAGATCACAGGAATAGGGACTGGAGATACCATATGAAAAGGCCACTATTTTCAAGAGTTAAATAGTTGACATTCAGTTCTCCCCTATTGAAAATTACCTTACATATCCCAACGAATAAATACTTTACAGTTTACTTGTTCAGTGTCTACCTCCATAGATATCACCATCGTACAGCAGAAAGACTTTTGGTAACTTTGAGGACAGGCAATTTAGACATACAGAATAAAAGGATAAGATGTGCTCCTAAAATATTTCATATTGCTGAGAAGCAAAGAAACATCAAAAAACTCTACTCACAGGAAAAGACCATGAGACAGATCTGGAAGCTGAAAAATAAGACTACTCATGAGAGAGTTCACCCTGATCAAGCTGGTACATTCCACATACGCTGACAGTCATATATATGTATCTCTTCAAAACTGCACATTAATTTTGGATACTATTATCTCAGTATTACAGGGGTGGAAACTGGTACTCAGCAAAGTTACAGATGTCCACATTGTAAATAGCAGAGGCCATCTTCTCTTCCAAATATGCTGAGGGTAGTTTCTTGCTTAAGACAAAGAGATCATGACCTCAGACTCAAGAAGTTAATTGGCAGAAGTATTGGAATTCAAATTATAAAATTAAACTGCACAGCTCACAAATCAATTTCCTAAGTTGAATATTGGCAACACATTAATTCAATTTTTTGAACTCTTAAATAACATTCCATAATCCCAAGTACCATTACACACAAATGCGTATTTTTGTATTATATCAATTTAATATTATTCTTATATAAACTTAATCTCTTTCCAAATACATGATTTAAAATTTTATAAAGAAATAGAGACACACTAATAGTCTCAATTGACTTACATTCTGGTCTTGTGTATTGAGTTATATGGGCTTGGTATACAATTGGTCCTTTATAAGCCAATCCTGCTACCAGCTGGGGCAAATGCTTCTAAGGATTGCGCTAATTTCTAGCCTTGGGCTCTGATCTCTGACCCTTTAGTATGTCTGCCTCCCAAGGTGTGAATAGCTGTGAAATGTATTAAATTTAGGAAAACACGAAACTCACAAATCTGGCTCTGTACAGCTTTATCTTCCCAGAGCAGATTGATACTGGCCCTTGCCTGCTTTTTTGCCCTGAAAGACTCCCTCAGGGCATGCTTACATCAGTTAGCTGCCAACCGTAGGTTTGGGCAGGATATTCTCTAAATTTGTATCATGTTTCTTCTGTGGTCCTTATCCTGCCAAGATTTCTCCTGAAAATGTCCAGCTTCATTGCTTTCACCTTTAAGTGCAGTTAGTCTTTAAGGCTGTGGAGGAAACAGCCAGTGTTTTCCAAAGCATAGCCATGGGGGCAAGAACTATGCCCTTTATCAAGGAAGCAAAGAATTTTCAGACCTTCCTGTTCTTTCTGTTATACAGTTGTATTTTCTGACTTGATTTTCCTTTCTGAGATCAAATTTCCCTCTAGCTTCTGTTTGTGAATGTTTCGTGTGTTCTTTTATACAGTTCTTATAAATTTTACCTGTTATTCATAATTGAATGGGTTTGCTCCCCTGCTTCAATTGTTCATTATTAACAGAAGTCATTCCAAACCTGGTTTCAAAGATTCCCCTTTGATTTTGCAGGTGACATATCCAACCATGGCAGATGACCAAAGAACAAAACAATCCTCTTATTTAGTAACTGAAGATGTCTCAATAAGACAGAAATTTTCCCTGAAACATGGTAAATTATACTTCAGAGTTTCAATAATTAAGAATTGGAAATCAGATCCATAGATAACTTTGAAACAGTACCAATAGTTATAAAAATGTATGCTGTTAAGAGCCTGCTTCAATGGAATGTTTATATTAGTTTTTTTATTCTTTGCAACAAATTGTCACCTGCTCATCAATTTACAGTTTTATAGGTGAAATATCATGACTGAGTTCTCTGCCCAAGACATCACACAGTTTAGATCAAATCATTGGTCAGGCTCAGTTCTCATCTAAAGATTCTGGACAGAAAATGCATCTGAGTTCATCTATCTCATGACAGAATTGAGCTCCTTGTAGTTGCAAGACTGAGGTTTCCATTTCCTCACTGGCCGTCAGCCAGGGGCCTTTCTTAGCTTCTTAACACCATCCACGTTCATTCATTCTCACCTGGCTTCGCCCTCTCCAAGCCAGCAGCAGTGTAGCACATCTATCCCTAACCCACACCTCCAATCGCTCTGACTTCCTCCTCTGCCACCAGCTGGAGAGAAACTCTTATTAATTACTAATCTGAAACTAGTGTACCCTCTGTTTTAATAAAAAAAAAAAAGCAAGAAAATCCAATGAGATTGAACTACACCTATCTAAAAAATTATACACACTTGCTTAACCTGATAGGAAGATGAGTTACTAATTTGAACAGGTTGACTGTGTACTTCTTTCCAGTATTCATGGGTAAGGACTTCCACATTGCATTTTGAGACCTGAACCACATGATTTGTACTCTAAACCATAAAGAAAATCACACAACTTACACACAGAAAATGACTTATGTGCAATGCTCATCGCAGCTGTATTTATACAGCTGAAAAAAATGTTTAGCAGCAATAGAGTGCAAAGTAAGTTAAAGCACAGGGTGTAGTCGCTTGTTCATTCTTTCTGCCTCTCAACAAATATTTATTGTTTAAGTACCATGGCCAGATACTACTAGGTACTGAGGATATAGCAGTGATGTAAAATAGGTCTAGTTCTTATCCTTTGGAATTTATATTCCTGTTGAGGAATATCAAATAGTCTCACATGCTAATAAGAAATTGCAGCCTCTGAAGGGTGTGCCCATTTAAAATGATGGCTATAAATTAAAAACTGACAGAAAAACTAAAACTACTTATGATCTTATGTTAAGATAAGAAAAATATATAATTTTAGTTATAAAAAATTACCAATAATGTTACTGAACTTTGCAAGGAAAAAAGTGTCAGGAAACAAACCAGATGTTAATAGTGGCTGTCTTTTTCTATGTACTTTTTACTTGTCTGTGTAAATTCTATAATTTGCATATATTACTTTTATAATAGAGAATTGAACTCTATTTAAAAAATGATAAGCTTTTTTATTCTTATCAGATGTATAGTCTAGGCCAGTCATGGCAAACCTTCTAGAGCTTTCAATGATAACGAACAGCCAGCTGCGGCACACATGCCGTTGGTTCACCACCACTGGTCTCTGTCAAATTTCCAGATGTTTTTTGTTTGAAATAATCACAGACATAAAAACAAACGCCGAACTGCCTACTTACTACCTGGCAGATTCCCATGCTTTCCATGGATTTGCAAATGTTATTCAGCATTCTAAAATCTTTCAAAGTTTTCCCGCAGTGGTTAATCCTGTAGTATATCAGGATCACTAGACCAACACACACCACCCACCCTCGGCCAAGATAAAAGCCCTCCCATCGTATCCCAGATCACTGCTTATGCAGGGCTCCTCACGTAGAATTATGCTAGCTACCTAGTTATACTGCACACATTAGCTCCAACCTGAACAAACAAACTGCACAGTAGGAAGTATTGCCTCCACTGGACACCTGAGATAACAGGTGCCAGGATTATTCAACAGATAACAAAGGCCCAGGTCAAGACTGGATCCCAAAATGTGAGACTACTGGAATCATGATGTGTTCACTATTTTGTGGGCAGAATTCTAAGCTGGGCCTAAAGATCACCATGATTCCCTGCTGTTCCCTCATGGCACATTCTCTGCGATCCCCTTTTCTCGGGTATGAGCAGGGCTAGTGAATGCAATGGACTATCACTCTGTGCACATGCTGCATTACATGACAGAGAATTTTACAGGTGTAATTAATCTTTGATTTTGATCAAAAGAGAAGTTATCCTGAATGGGCTTAACCCTTTGTTTTTTGAAAAGAAAGATCAGCCCCATCCCTAAAATTAAAGAGAACTGCTTGCTGTCTTGAAAGGACACTGTGCCAGCAAGGAACTTCATTCTCCAACAACCAGTGAGCCTGTGAGAGAACCCTGAGCCTAACGTGAGATTTCAGTTGCTGCAAACACTGTGATTTAAGTCTATTGAGAATCATGGCAAAAGACTAAGCTAATCCATGCCCAGAATCTTACACATGGAGACTAGGAGATATTAAACTTGACTTGATTTGAGCTGGTAAATTTGCATGCTGTACACTAATAAAACACTACTACAACTATTTTCCTTGACTTCCTGGCTCTAGTATAACGTTTTCATTTGTCTACATCTGGATGCAGGTTTCTACCCAACTGGGAACTGGGACCTTGGACTGAAGTGTATGAGAAATTAAGATATCTATTAATGGAGGCATTCTTGGAAGCATTGAATCTAACTAAATGGCTATGGTTGGTTGGAAAGAGTCAGAACTCGAGGTCTATAAACGAAGACAAAGACAAAACAGATGCAATGAACAGGTGCCACTGGACAGTCTTGAGATATCTCATAAAGCAAGAAGGAACTTTTATGAAAGGTGCACCTAGTGCATATAAAAGCATTTACTGAGCCATCAAACTCAGTTTCTCCTCCTGATCGTCTCACCTTCCTTTGTACTACCTCAAATCCTAGCTCAGTGTAAGACAGCAGCAGCCACTCAATTCCTCCTGCTCAGAATTAGTGTCAATTTCCACGAAACCAAGTAGGGTTCGAGGAAGTATCGGGGTGCAGTTTTGGAGACCTCGCCAGGCTTCAGCTCAAACCTGAGGAGTGATGATAAAAAGGATGGGAGATATATAGCTGCCACTTGCAGAAAGATCTACTTCAACTCGTTCTTTACTTTCGAAATTGGCATCACAGGGAGATACTTAGCATAAACTCCTATAAAATATATTTTGCTGTCAGTGAGAACTTTAAATAGGATTGCCCTAACTAGCAGTATTCCAGGCCATTTCATTGCATCAACAGATTTCAGGAGAACAAAAATGTCTAATGACTCCTATGTCAGGCTTTTCTGACCAACACTTTGAATTTATTTGATGAGCTCTAATCCTTCAGCTTAGAGGTCTTATGCTCATTAAAATACAGGCACCCTGAAAGAGATCCCTCAGTTTAAAGTTTCCTCAACCACTAGTCAGCAGCAAACATTATCCTTTCTTTTGTGAGGCGACACGACCATAAGAGGAATAATAACTGACGGTAATACCATTGGGCTAAAGAGTAAATACATGGCAGGCAACATTTGCAAAACAGACACCAGCAGTGCTGGGAACTTCTCTAGAAGTACCTAAATCCTGAGCAGTTTATATTCTCATTTGCCACTTTTTTCTCTTATGAAAGAAAAGAAAAGGAAAGAAAGAAAGAAAGAAAGAAAGAAAGAAAGAAAGAAAGAAAGAAAGGAAAGTTAATTTGAGCTTATCATATCTTAATAGGAACTCCTACTTGCCACATTTCTCTCCAGCTCATAATTCACTATCATTCCTCACTCTATCCACAGAAGAGGCAGTTTAAACCACAGACACTAAGTCACATATAGAATGTGAAATCATTGAGAAATGACCTCAGAGAATGAACACAAAGAGAAATCAAAATCCACAACTTCGTAACTAAGGAGATTTATGCATGTCAGCCCCAAACTCCATAGAAAAAGTGGCCAGAAGATTAGCAAGCATTCTTCAAAACACAGACACAAATAAGATTCAAGCAACAGACCAGGGCACTTGTTCCCCAGAGCACAGTGAGTAGGGCAGGTCTCCATTTCACGTGAGGGGGACAACAGAGTGATGCTCTTACTGCAATATTGTCATAAATCAAGCTCAGAAATCAGGTGACCCCAAAAATCTTCTGGGTAAGGGGCACAGTTCCAATCACATTTCCTTCCTTACTCTTCTCAGGATTTGCGTCCTACTCCCTTTGAGCTTTGACATCCCAAACAGTTTGGACTAACTACACTGTGCATACTAGGACATGATTTCTCCAAGGAAAGTACACTGTCATATGTAAGCTTGTTCTCTAAGGTGGAGAGGAGGAAAGGAACAGTGCAATGAAGAAATTGTGTCTAAGGCAGCCCAGGGAAATCTCTGCCACCTCTTTCTGGAGCAGAGACAAAACCACAAATTTAATAGCTGAGAGAGTCATGCTGCACTAAAATTTAGCATAATTCTACACAAGGAATATTAGTTCAGAAGTGGTCAAAAGTGAACCTTGAAGGATATTTAGATGTGCATTTACTCCATCCATCATTCAGGAACAATTATTGCAATCGCCGTGAGCTCTACTAATTACTGACCATCCAAAGATAAGAGAAGGCTGTCAGTACAGGGAGGGGGACCAGTTATCAGCAAACATCACATTGCATGATGTTACTACAATACAGACAAAACACAGGATCTCCATAGCTAGGGAAGCAACAGAGTGAACAGTCCGAGTTCTCTGGTGCAACATCTCAAGTCCTTAGATTGCATGTTTTTTTTTTTTTTGTTTGTTTGTTTGTTTGTTTGCTTTGTTTTGTTTTGTGGCACCGGGGATCAAACTCACAACCTCCCACCTGCCAGGGCAGGTGCTTAAGCCACTGAGCCAAACTCCCAGCCCTGGTTTTTTGAGGCAGGGTTGCACTATGTAGCTCAGGCCGGCCTTGCGCTCACGTTGTAGCCCAAGCCAGCCTCGAACTCACAATGCTCCTCCTACCTCAGCCTCCCAAGTGCTGGGATTAAAGACGTGCGCCACCACTCCTGCAAATTGCATGTTCTTGAATGCAAAACTTTCCCACATGAATTTCTGTCTGCGATTTCGTTCCAACTTTATACACATCACTAGCTAAGTAAGTATTTCTGATTGATTGATTGATTGATTGGTTGGTTGATTGATGCAAAATTCTTTTTAGTGAGGTTGTCAATGCTCTCTAGTAAAATGTGCAAATTCAAGAAAATATACACAAACATCATATCCCCAAGTAATATACAAGATAACTTCAGTGTCAGGTATCACAAAAAAGAAGAAAAGATACATTTTAGATGATCCCTGACATGAACTGAAGAAGCAACTCAGGAAATAGAGATAAGAAGGCTGTCATGTTCTAAATGGCAGCAACTTCAAAGGACAGGACCTTTACATTTATGGGGATTTGATTATCCAGAGAGATAAGATAGAGAATAGTAAAGGAAATCAAAGAGAAATAAAAATCCAGACATTGTCTGAGAAATCAGGTTATTTGGGAAATAAGAGGACATCATTCAGCTAGTTGCTTTCTATTAAGAATAGAATCCTTAAAGCCATGATTTCCAAGTTGGGACTATTTGCATCCTTCACAATAAAGTTAAAAAATTTAAAAACTGTAGGTCTGAAAATCCTATTTCTAAAAATCTAAACCATCGATCAAGCCATATAACAGTGATTTAACAACTATAGGGATAGTTTTGGGAGAAGCCTGTGATAAGATTTACTACAGACCAGATTTTAACCTTTAAAAATATATAAAATCTTCAAACTGTTTAAGATTGGATCTACTGACATTTCATTTCCCCCTTAGGAATTCTAATCTTGAATTCTTAACAATAATGAATAAAACTAAAATTAATGATGAAACAAATAACAAAGTACACAGGTATTTTTCTTGCCTTTTAACTGATGGGACAATAGTATATTTTCTTAAACTATGAACACCACAGCATGTGCACCCATGCACATACACACACACACACATGCACGCAAATGTAAACATACACATTTGAGCATCCAGAAAGTAAACAGAGGAAAAGGAAAGACAGAGACAGAGAGAGTCAGACAGAGAGATAGACAGAGAGTCAGAGACAGAGAGAGAGAGAGAGAGAAAGAACTCATAACTGGAGTGATGGTTAGTGTTTTAGGATTCCATGGCTGGCGTGAGACTCAGGTTCTAGCCATTTATAGACAGACGTTATGTCACAGGATGATTAAAACTGACAGCTGCTCAAGTCTACATTTTTTAGAGAAACTGTTCTTGTCCAGTTGGAAAAATAACCCTTTGAGTAACAGAGTCCATTCTTCATTTCATTTTCCCAGCACATGCCTCGTTCATAGCTAACCCAATCTATAAATGTAAGTCATCCAGCCTGTAACTCAAGGGAAGAAAGTGCAGAAGCCATGGGATTAGGCAGGTCCAATTCATCACCCAGAAAGCACACAGGGCCCTGCAACTATAGTGGGAGAAAACATCAGCTGTGTTATAACTAAGAACCCCAGCCACGGTTGTTGAGCGGAACCCAACCAATAAAGACTGACCTTGAAGGACAAAGAGAATCAGAAGACAGATGATCAGGCCCAAAGAGATGATTTTTTTTTCTCTGTAAAATGAGAATAGTCTATATAACTCTTTGTATTTCTCTACTTACTCACTTTCCAAGACACTCTAACAAATGCATTCTCATTGGATACACAATAACCTCATTATAAAACAATCTCAAGAGCCCAGCCCAGATGACTTCAAAAAATGTAACTCAACTTTGTCACTTTATCATTTCACAAGACTCTCACTTTCATCTTCTTTTTCTGAACCCAAGTTTGCTTTCAATATTATCAGTCTCTAGTGAAGGTTGGTTATTAAGCTAGTAGTGCTGAGGGAAATTTTTTCAAAGGAAAATATCAGCGTAACCATCTACAAATCACAGAGAGCAGGACCAGGGTGCTGAAGCCGATGATATTTTTACTTCTATTCTCAACTATCAGAAACCCAATCAGCATGACTTTCAGCACAGTCAGCCTATTCTGAGAGCACCTCTGTCAGTGTTTTTGGAGCCTTTTATTGGGTGTACATCCCCAGTAGTAGGTCAAGGATCTTCCAAGAAAATTAAGCTTTCTTCTTTATAGTTACACTTTGTTTTAAGTCAAAGGCTTAGTTACTAATTACTCAGGCTGTTCTTTCAAGCTATTATATCAGAATAGGTTTGGTTATTTCAAGAAATCTTACACCTCAGAAAGAAAAGATCTGACACCTCTGAAGACATCAAAAGAATGTAACGCTGACTCTACAGACAACCCTAACCAAGAAACTCCTCCGACCCCCACCCCATTACTGGACACTCCCTAACAGAAGGCTGTAGCAGGTGTGCTGTTGTTCAAATACACAGCAGCTGTCACATAAGCCAGCACTCAGGGCCTGGAGGTGCCAACGGGGACTCTCAGAACGTCATAATTGATTTAATGCTCTGCTGTCACCATTTTGAAATTCTTCATAATTTAACAAGGGCCTTTTATTTTCATTTTGAAGTGAATCTTACAAATTAAGTAGCCATCGTCATCCAATAATTATTTATTCAACTGAATCGAACCACTGTGGGCCTGGAATCTGTTTATAAAAAACATGAAAGAGAAAAAGGGGCAAAACACTAGTTCGAATGGTATTCCCAGTATTTACCAATTTCCTGGTCTTAAGTAAATCTATCTATCCATATATATGGATAGATTACTATATTATCCAATAATAATTTGAAGATCTGAGATAAAGTCTATTTGATAAAGAACAGAAAGTTTTTGTTTTTTAATTTTTATTATCACTATTTTATGGCATTTGATAGGGTTAGGACTAACATAAGACACATAAAGAAAAAATATAGAGAGAATATTACTAGCAATACTCCATAGTAAATAGAAGAAGTAAGTTTGCCAAAATTTTTATTGCTCAAAATTCATTATTACAAAGTACAGCATTTTCATAAAAATATCTGACCTGTGTATTTATGACCTTGTAAAATTCAAATAGGATTAAGGGTGTCTTAAACCTGAAAACTATTAAATAGAAATATCATAGTTTCACATTAAACCATATTTTTAATTACTTCATAGTACCTTGTTTAATTAACACACTTTAAAAAGTTTTATTCTATGTAATCATTATTCCTTTTGTACTCTTAGTTATAGTCTGTGGTCATTTCTCTGACATGATAACTATAGGTCCCTTGTCCTAGGGAAAAAAAAAACTTATCATAACTCCAATAAAAGAAATAAAACATTTTCTTAGGAAATATAATTTTACTGTAAGAACATACTCTTTTGATGGGTGAATACTTTGAAAAGCCACTTAGGGTACAAGTTAAAAAGAATCCTCACTCCATTATCTGCCCACCTTCCTGCCAAGAGGCCGGGCTTGAGGAACAATTGATAGTGACAGTTCTGCTAACTGTCCAGTTCTTGTTTTGCTGAGTGGTATATATTGGTAAGTAGCTACATTTCTTGACACAATAGAGGGGGATTTCTTAGAACTCCTAGAAAAGCGGGAAGTAGGCTGGGAAGAGAAATTTCAGTGGGAAGACAGAGAGACCTGCCAAGCAATTTTGTTAAGTCGGATATGATGTGAAGTCTCTTCCCCATCTCACAACTGAATCTTTAATAACGTAGCCAGACATATAGATGGTGGACTGAAAATTGTTCAGGCTTCTCACAGCAAAGATGTGTGAGAAGTACAGTTGAGTCGATGTATGAAAAGTTTGTTGCACCAAGGAAACACATGTCCTGGCGTTGTGTGTAATACCATTTCCATGGGAAACTCAGAAGTATTGGGTCATTCAATACTGGTTTCTATAAAAATATAGTCAAATAGGAACACAAGTCTCATATTTAGAGTAATACTGTCTCCAATATCTATTTTTCTATGGTATTTTTGCATTAAAATCTTCTGTTTCAACTGTCAGAAAAAGGAACAAAAGGAAAGTAAGGGGTACAGAAAAGCAAAAGTAATAGCTGTAATAAATATTATCCGATGAGACTTAATCAGAGCCACACCCCTTCCATGCCAACCATAAATCACAAAGACCAGAAGACTGAAAACTACATTTCTTAGGCTTTATTAGATATAGGAATATAGGTGACATTGAAGTTCTAAAAGTAAGATAAGTTCAACAAGATTTGGAAGGCAAACAAGTAGAAGCATTCTGTCTCTTCCCGGATATGGAAGCACATTGTACTTCCCCATCCAGACTGCAAAGTCAAGATGTTAAAAACTGCTTTCTCAATCCATGTGTGTGTGTGTGCTTGTGGTCATTACTTTATCTCCA
Source organism: Dasyprocta punctata (assembly GCA_004363535.1). Taxonomy (NCBI): domain Eukaryota; kingdom Metazoa; phylum Chordata; class Mammalia; order Rodentia; family Dasyproctidae; genus Dasyprocta; species Dasyprocta punctata. The sequence continues at coordinate 14,535 of RJWM01001744.1, forward strand.
ACACCTAGCGTATCAACTGATATTAGTCTGCCCAGAATCCATAAACTTCTGTGCATAGCACAGAGTTGCAACAGGACTACTTTCCTGGCTCCTTTGATTTCTAGGGCAGATACATGTCTTAGCAGTAGACCAAAAGCAGAAGTGATACATGTTCTTTTTGAGACAGAGCAATCAAACCATGTAACCTTCTTCTCTAGTGGCTTTAAACAGAAAGGATTGAGGCCCTAGACACTTCAGGAACCACAAAACAAAGAAAACCTAGCTTCTCAAAGTACTGTGTGGGATAAAAGTCATCTGCTACTGAGAAAATCTATATTGCAAACTTACATAAATGAGAAAAAAATTATTTTATTATCCACACAAAAATCTGTACAAGACTGTGTACAGAAGCTCTATTTATAATGGCTAAAAACTAAAGTGTGGAAGATAATTTGAGGAGCTCCCCTTGAATACAAAACAATTGCTTCAGCATTGGTTAAAGTGAGTCTTATCTCCATGCTGAAATGTACAGAGCTGGCTATGGTATTTTCTTTTCTCTTCAATTGGCTCTAAGCAATGCAAATAAAGCCAGCTAAATACTTACACATAATCTTTAAGGCAAACCTGACAGCTTCCTGTTTCCTCGCATTGTGTTCCCTGTCAATTGATGGAATGCAGCGGGACGGCAGAGTCAGTAAGCTACAGGAATGTCAAATGGGTATAAGCCTCAAAATAAAGAGGCTGTGCGTTCCCAGGGTACAAAAGTGTACATATCAGAAACTGAAGCAACAGCCTTCTAAATTCATTCACATGCTATCCCAATCGAGTTATGCAGACTGGTCTTTCTGCATATCTCTCTCCTTGCATTTTGCAAAGATGTTTTTCTCCATACCTGGCTAGCTAGCTCAAGTTACTCAGGCAGTTCCCCCATCCTCACTGTCACTCATCCTTGAACCACTCCCTTCTTCACAAAATAATAAATTCTGGGAGAGGCCTTCGATCAGGCTTTGTCCATATAGCCTCACTTGGATAGGACTTAGGATCTCTTGACTGCCCATAACTTTGAATATGTCTTAGTGTCTTTAGTCTTGCTGTGGGATACACTGGAGGTGGTAGATTGGAATTAACTTGCTAGAATTCCAATACTGTTTCTGTGGGATTACAAATACAATTTTCTGGATTGTGACGTGAACTGGAAAAAAAATTACAATATTTAGAGTACAATATACAGCATTTGGATTTTATGATACATAATATTGGGATTATAATACGAAGACAGCTCAAATTTTCACTAGTGAGTAAACTGATAAATATACTGTAACATATCCATACCACAAATTACTATACTGCAATGCAAAGGAGTATGCTAAAGATGTGTGTAAGAGTATGGATAAAGCTCAAAAAGTATTATGCCAATTAAAAAATGGCAGACACAGAAAATCCATATAATTCTATTAATATAATATTCCAAAAAAAAGTAAAATCATTAGAACAGAAATTAAAGCACTAGTTGCTAGATTCTGAGGGGACGAGAAAGGAGCAGAAGAGCAACGAGGAGATGATGGAAATGTTCAATGCCCAGATTGTGATGATAGGCACTTATCCACACATATTTGTCAAAGCTCATTGAACTGTACACTTTAAAATGGTAAATTTTACTCTACCTAAATTATTCTTCAATAAGCCTTAATTGAAAAAAAAATCTACTATGTGAAAACATCAGGGCTTATTTGGTGAATAGTCAAATGAATGGTGTCATCCTAGCCATCACAAAAGGGAAGGAATGAAGTCCAACGTGGCCCAAGAAGCCCCAAAGCTTGCTGAGCCTATAAAAAGTGCTCAGGAGAAACATGTCGAAGTAAACTTAATTTCTCTCCCACAATGTTTACATTCTGTAGTTTGCCTACAATCATTTACACATTCATTCACCCATTTTGTCCTCTCACTGCACACCATAAAACAAAAGCTGCCAAAATCTGTACTCTGCAAACATGTTTTTCAAGTACTTTCCATGCAGCCAATCAGGCATTAGTTTGTTTTATTCATAAGGCGATTTTTCCTTCTAGCTGCTGCAGCCATTTACACATTTAATATCCATAAAACTGCTTTAATTTTTTAAGAACACAAATGGGGATTCCATTGCACTGAATATAGAATCATGTGGTGTCATGGCAACAGGCCTGGTTGTGCCATTCAGAATTCACTCACGAAGGGTAGTTCTCAAACAAACAACCTGACCTTCCTGGTCATTCTTTTCACTCACATATTTAGAACCCTAGGATTTCAAAACTCTGAGAGTGCTTTGTCCATTTACCTTATAACCATCCTTCTCTACCTTGTGAGAATTTAAGAGTCAACATTTTGCAAAACCTGTTCCCAAAATTAATCAGAATAAATTGAAGAAAATTTAGGAAGAAAAAGAGAATTCTTCTTGTCAAGTGTGGTGGTGCACACCGGTAATCCCAGCACTCAGGAGGCTGAGACAGGAGGATCACCATGAGTTCAAGGCCAGTCTGGCTATGTAGTGGGTTCAAGGCCAACTGGACTACAGAACAAGATCCTGTCTCAAAAAATTGAAAAAAAAATTCTTTTTAAGTAATTTAAGGGAAAAAATAAATTTTCCATTTATGAGTTCCTAGAAAGTATTCCCCATGGATGTGTACTTAGAATATTAAAGAGAGAGGATAGTTGAAGACTTTGGAACCAGTCACATGTGCACTGGAATCCCAAGACACATATTTACTGATTCACTAATTGCATGCCATGGACCTGAAACCTAAGTTCTCTGAGCATCAGCCTTCTCATCTGTAAAAATGAAAAAATAAATTGACAACAAGGGGAGTTAAAAGCTTTATATATCACCTCTCCAAAAGACTACTATATTGCTAAATAAGACCTTGTAGAAAAGCAACATTTAACATACAGTAGTCAATATTCCAAAGGAAGAATACCAGGCTACCAAGACAGAAAGCCACCCTTGCATCTCAGAATTAAGGGTCAAGAATGGTCTAAAAGTGAAATCACTCTTGAATTTAAAACCATTTCTTGCAATATAAGGTGAGATATGAATGAAACACTGGGCATGAGACCCATGTGTTCAGGAGCTCTGGTTTCCACAATGGTGTCTCCAGTCTGGTACGTGGTAGATGTGGGTGATACAAGTTACTGATGTCAAATGAAACAGGGATTCTTGATTCGCCTCACCATAACAGTTGTTATCACCCCCCATGGCACTTTGCTTTCCTCTCGTATAAAGAGATCATCTAAAGTGGTACTTCTAGCTCTGAAATGCAATATTTTATGGCTCCTAAAAGTGAACAGGGCCTTAAGGATTCATCTAGTTTAATACTGTTCCTGCTGCTTCTGCTTGCATCCCTAGCAGGAGGGTACTTACAACCTTCTCTGAAGGACTGTTGCCATCCGTTAGATGGAGTAGATGTAAATGATATTGCGTGGTATTCCTAGGTCTCTCCTAATAGACCATTAATAATTCTACTTTATTAAAAAAATCACAGTACCTACTAAATGAAATGTCAAATTTGACATACCAAGATTATAGTTACTCTAACAACAGAGTCAGATTCCTCGGAAAGAGCAATTTGTATTCTGGGGTCGACTGTAGTCTTAGAGATACTGTGCAGTGCCTTGACATTATCAGAGGCGTGTGGAAGTAAAATCTGTCTCCTGAGACATATTTTTACTCTGGTCAGACAATTAATGAGAGAGGCTATTAAAGCTAATCTACGGTTGTTAGCATTTGAAAAGGAGCTGCCTGAAAAATGGGCTAAGAAAAAAGACATTAAAATAGAGGAACCAAATTGGTGATGGCACTCTTCCCCACTTTGGATGGATGATGGACAGATAATGTGAACAGATGATGTATGAACCAGTAATGTGGACAAATAGCAGAAAGGGAGAGCTGTCTTGTGCAGCACAATCACATTCCTGGGGTCTTTGCCTGACTCAAAGGAATAGAATTGCTTTATGGATTAATCAAGTACTCAGTACATTTTGGGGATGAAAGCAACAAAATTTGTGATTTTAAAAAGTTTTTAATGCTAAGTAAATAAAAGGTGCCCTTCTCACCTTCCCCCATAATGAAATTTATTCCTTAAGTCCTTGTGACAAAGAGGTTAATGGAAATCTTGGGGGAAATTGCTAGAATTTGACAACTGAATGATAATAGGGTAGTTGTCATGGTTAAAAGGATGAAATAGGAGGGAGAGGACAGGAAGCCAGACAGATAAAGCAAAACAAGTATTAGTCAGACAAGGATAGGCTGTCTAGGGCAATAAACAGTTCCGTAAGGACATATCAAAACTTAGTTTTATGTTTTGCTCACACAGTTCAAGGGCATCTGACCTCCACAGAGCCATCTTGTGATCCAAAATTCTAGGATCTTATGGCTTTGCCAACTCAGCACAAGAATTCCTCAGTCATTGGGATGTGACAGGAGGGAGCAGAGAACTACCCATTGCTGAGTACCATATGAGAAGTCTTCAGAAAAATCAAGATGCTGTGTCCCCAGGTCATCTTACTAAGAGGTTGTCTATTCCCTAGATTCCACTGTATCACCACACAGGATCTTGTGCCCCAACACTTCCTGCAATGCTGAAAATTAAACCATCCTACATGAAGGTTTTATATGAGGAAATTTAACTTAAATAGAATGGAAAAGACACCTCTCATTCCTGAAACTCAAAACAAGGGAAAGCAGGGAAGGGGCAACAGACATTAGGAGATAGAAGAAAAGGTATGAATCACTCTGCTGATCCTGGATTGTTGCAGAAGCATAAAAGAGGCAGACTTCTAGTCATTTCCCCAGGGATTTGAGCTAGTACCCTGACATACGCTTTTTGCTCTCTAGTCCCTACACGAAGGTCAGCCCACTGCAGTCTCCAGTGAAAATGTGACCTGTGCGACAAATGCACAAAGACCCAGAATGCAGTTTAGTGCCCAAAACTTGGTAGCACCAAGCTTGCATTTAGCTTGTCAGCGCTTGGCACATAGTACTCCAGTCACAAGAGTTCCTATGGAAAGCTGTCTTTTTGCATGAACTAACTCTATAATCTGCTTAGTGACACCAGAAAATAAGCACTGCTATTGTCCCCATTTTATATGAAGAAATAGGTACAGAGAGGTTAAATAACTTCCCCTAAGTAAAAAAGCCATGGAGGAGATTGGACATGGGACCAGGTAGCTTGGCTCACTACACTATTACCACAGGATGTGGTCCCTACTCTGTTCCCATGACAACTGTCCCAGATCCCATGAGGACGGGGTCTCACCTTGCATTCCTGAACTTCAAGTGAACACAGAACTGCTCCTGTGTCCTGCTAGAACGTCTCCTTAATGCCGTTCTGTGTTTAATTTTCATTAAAAACAAGACTTCTTGCAGTCTCTAAACCTAGTAGAAAGGTTCAGCACAGAGTCATGTTCACCACTGTGGTTAGTTACAGTGAAAGGACACAGGCAGTATCAGTGGAAGGAAAAGGTACAGAGTTGAAGTTCAGAGGAGACCGATACAAATTTTCAAGTCTTTTCCTAGCAAAGTTGCTCAAGGGGTGCTTAATTCTTGTACCAATGCATGTAAAAATTATCCACCAGAAAAGTCATCAGAGATTTAGTGTCCAAGGTCTTTGGTGGAGGATGGTTCCATAGGTAGCCTTGCCCCGGGATATAACAAAATCCTGGACTCTCAAAAGGGAAGTTCCATTTAACCATATTATTTCTAGAAACAGATTAGAACAATAAGCCACTCTGACTTCCGGGGATGATGAAGACCTTCCTCAAAACCATAGTCCCTGATACCAGCCAAAGGCAACTTCCATACAGGCCTTTCTAAGGTGGCAGGCAAGCTCGCTGATCAACTCTTTTCTTCATATCTCTTTATCTCCCAGCCACTAGACCAAGAAATGTGTTACAAAGATTTGTTTTTTAGGCATCTATTATATGCTAGCCACAGCTCTAAATGCTAGATATGGGGGGGGGGTAGACAACAGTCCTCCTCTCCTAAAGGGAATTAAGCCATCTACAGCAGGAAATACACTTCAAAGAAATGAATAGATACATAATTTTAAAAGCCTTCTGAAGAAAACTCAAACAGGATGAGGGAGAAGACAAGACGGAAAGGCATTACAGGAAAAGCAGAAGGCTTGAAGAAAAGATGGGGCAAGTTATATGACTTTTGGTGAGGGGAGCTTTCCAGGCAGAAGCAAAAGTGAGCATGATTCTCTAGGTTTAAAAAAAATGCGCTTGCAAGGCAACCCAGCATGGTTGGAGAGTGGTGCAGAATGGAATTCACGACAAAGAAAAATAAACAGGGCTGGGAGTTTGGCTCAGTGGCTTAAGCGCTTGCCCTGGCAGGCACGAGGTTGTGAGTTCAATCCCCAGTGCTGCAAAAAATAAATAAATAAATAAAAAATAAACAAATAAACACAGTCTTTGTCTTAGGCAAAAATATCCTGCTACAACCCAGCTCATGTGTGGATGTGGCAAGACATCACGCGTGGGTTGAGAAAGAGAGTGGCCCAGACTACATTATGTTTTTTCTTTTTTAAATGAGTAAACATTTGCTTTGCTTTCTGCCTCTGAAGGGTTCTTGATGTCGGTTAAACAGTTGTGTCAGTTCACATTGACAGTCTAGTGGGCAAAAGACTAAAAGAGGTATGGTAAAGAACAAGGTTGAAAGGCTAATTGTTATCCAATTTCAAGATGCACTATAAAACTTCAGAAATTAAAGCAATGTGATATTAGCATAACAATTTGGCAATGACTTTTCCCATGGCTCAATGGAGTAAAATAATCCAAAAGTAGACCCCTACTGATATGGACAACTGTGCTTTACAAACATGAAATGACAGTGTGAAAAGAGAGGGCATTCCATTCACCAGGTGGTGCTGGAATAATTAGGTGCCTTGTATGCAAAGTAATAATACCTTTGATCCCAGTCCTGGCACTGCATACAAAGATCAACTTGTGGGGAGAACTAAGTGTCAAACACACATACCAGGTAAGCTGTAAGGTTGGCTTCGCCAGGCTTTGAACATTAAGCCATAGGTTCTGAGTCTTCATTCATCCTTAACACAAGGGCCACGTGTGCAATGCAGTCATTCTGAAGGGCTTACATATGTACGATTCCATAAATTAGATGATGTTTTACAAAAGACAAAACCAGAGAAGGTAAACAGATTCGTCATTACCAGGGTTGTAGTGGGGGTAGAGAGGACAGGATGCAATAAGCAAAGGTGTTCCCAGGATCACAAACAACAGAACAAAACAATAATACCTCCCTGGAGGAAATTTGGAAGTGTCTTCAGGCATTGGGGTTTGGGGGTGGTCACAATATCTAGAGATTAAGCAGGAGACAGACAAGGTTAATGAATGATCTACAGGAAATACAATATACAGTGAAAGATTTGCCTAATCACACTGCTAATATTACAACCACTTAGAAAGCCCTGTTGGAGTACATAAAAATATGAAAAATTCAAATAGCTTTATAAGTTAAAGTGTGTTAGAACTAGATAATTAAGATTTTGTTCAATTTTCTATTTTATTAAAAGAAACTCTGTAATTGGAAAACCATACCAGTATGAGTATGTAGATCAGTGCGTGTGTGTGTGTGTGTGTGTGTGTGTGTGTGTGTGTGGCTGTATGAGTGAATATATCTTCACAAACTAGAAAATGCACAAATTTGGTATCTGGAGATCAGAGGCCAATTCTAAATTTACCACAAACTCACTTCATGGCCCTGAGAAGTCATTTCTCTTCTCTTGGGTCATCCAGAATTTCCTGACCCATGGATGAAATATTCATTCTAACTAATTTCCAAGGTGCCTTGAACTCAACATTTCTATAACTCTAGGACTCATAAAAAACCATTATTCTTTCTGTACTTTAATAAGCAAATGTGGCCAGTGCTTGTTGATTAAATAAAGGAACTAAGTATTGATGGGGTTCCCTTGTATTTTTCCGATAAAGGGTAAGGTCAGTGAAATGACAGCAGTTGATGGAGTAACATCACCAGTGGATGAAGGTGAATGGTAGGGTTTTTCTATGCTGCCTCTGCTGGTATATTCATATAACCCAAAATCAGGGTTACCAATATACTGAAGCATATTCTCTTTCCTTGTAGACTATCTTTTCTCTGAAGAGATATATAAATGGAGAAAAGGAAATTTGAATGCAACCATTAGTTTATTCTATGAACACTACAAATCATAAATTGTGTGGTGGGCTTTAGTTAGAGATACAGTAGTAAGAAAAAGACAAGAGGTAATCTCTGGTTCTCACTGGGTTCACAATTATTGGGAAGGAAACAAACATTTTATAAAGGTTAAATAAATGCTACAAAATACAAAGAGTCATTGGTACATAGAAGAGAGAAGACATCCCCAAAATAAAACAGACCTTCACAGGCCCTTAGTGGATGCCAGGTCACCAGCAGAGAGCTATAGCTGAGGCTTGAGAGGAGAGCGGGAGTTCCTTCAAAGCAAGTGAGACAAAATAGTGAGTCGTGACACAGCAGGCATGTGGGGGAGAAAATGAGCAATTTAGCTTGTTTTGACAGCAGAATGATTATTAAGAAATGCACCAGAGCCTCTTTTCTGGCTGGAATCATGGAAGGTGCCAAAGAGAAAAAAAAGAGATTTCCTGCTATGTCAGAACCCCATCAAAAAAGTGAAGGAAATTCACAGAGCTGAAGATCAAGCATCTAACAAAGATGGTTGTCCAAAAAATGTTTTGAAAGATAAGGAGGGAGCTTATCCATGGAAATACTAGGTACTGTCACCAGGAATATAGGCAGATACACAGAACTGAGATTCAAATGACTAGTACTGAAAGGAAAACTGCTAAATTCTACACACTTGCAGAAACTAACCCTCACTGGCATTTGTCATCAGGATCAGAGGTATCAATGGTGCGAGCCCAAAACGACAAAATGTGCTGCAGTTTTCTTCACCTTCACTAGGTCTTCAGTATCACCTTTGTTAAGCTCAACCAGGCTTTAATTAAATGCTGATGATGCAGAGGTGGAACTACCTATCACCAGTCAGTAAGTGAATTAATCCAAATCCAAAGTCAGTAAGTGAATTAATAAGAAGTGGACGACCTTGACAGACAATACTCTGTTCAATCTCTTGATAAGTAGGGCATTATCAGAATGGAGGAGCTGATTCACGAGAGCTACACTGTTGGAAAACACCTCAAAGAAGCAGATAACTTCCTTTGCTCCTTCAAACTATCAAATTATTTAGAAGTGGAATAAAGAGCAGGACCACCTGTATTGTAAGTGGTGGAGGCACTGGTAGCGGGGAAGGCCGGATCAATAGGCTCCTTAGAAGGAAATACTGATGAGTCAACGTGGTGTGTTTTTTAATCTCTTCAGTTAATATGCCATGACTACTCTCAAACTGTGAAAGAAAGATGAAAGAAAGAAAAAAGAAAGAGATGAAAGAAGAGATGAACAGAGGAAAGAGATGAAGGAAGAAAGAAAAAGAGGGAAGGAGGGAGCGAAGGAAGGAGGAAGAAGAGAAGTATGGATGGATGGAGGGATGGGTGGGCATGAATCAGCTACGGTCTATGAACTTTGTTTCATGGGCCATAGGTATCATTAAGGAAACTTCTACTAAGAGAATAATATAAGTGGATTGGAATTAATAAAATGAGGAGACAAATTATCCTGAATTGAAACAAACTTAAGGATACTGAATCTATGGAAAGGAACTGCTATGGTTTAGATGTGGCTTGAGTGTGTACTGCAAAGGTGTTAAGAGGATGGTCCGAAGTGAGGCAGTGGACCTTTGAAAGACAGGACTTAATAAAAGGTGGTTGGGTCATGAGAGGTGCTGCCCTCAAAATGAATTAACCCAGTCCCCATGGAAGGATTTTGTCTTAGTTACTTTTCACTAGTTGCTGAGACAGAATACCTGACACCCAAAATTAGGAAAGGAAAGGAAAGATTCATTTCTTACAGTTCTTGGAGGTTTCAGTCCACAGTAAGGGGGCTGCAAGGCAGGGTGGCGTGGTGAGGCAGGCACTAATTGCTGCTGCAGCAGCAAGGCGAACTGGCAAGAGAAAGAGCAAGAGAGCAGAAGACAGGCATTCCTCCCGCCCTTACACTGTATGTCAGCTCCACCCCTGGGCAGGTGCAGCACTCACATCACCAATCCCAGCACTAGAAAACAAACCAGTCACAAACGCCAGACTCAGACCTGTTCAAATTACATGAGGACTTGTGGGGAAACAGGATCAAACCAATACAGATTAATTCTTAAGAAAATTGGTTGTTATAAAAGAGCAAGGTCTTTCCCCATGCTTTGCCTTTGTGTCTGATGACGCAACCTTCCCTTCCATCTGCCGCCCTGTTGTTGTGATGCCATCCATGTGAACTCCCTTCCAGAGCCAAGCAGATGACAGCAGCCCTCCCTGACCTTCCCAAACTGTGAGCCAAATAAATCTCATTTCTCCACATATTCCCAGCCCCAAGTGTCTTGCCACAGCAACTGAAATGGACTGAACAGAAAACATCTTCCCATAGCCAAAATTGTAACCTGTTGTGAGAGAAGGAAGGAGGGGTATGATTTAAAGGAACTTGAGAAAAAAGTTGAGTTCAAAGTAGAAATTATCAGAAAGTCTTTCAATGTCACCTCACTCTTAGAAAATAGTAAAACGAAAGTGATAGAATTGAAAGCAATAAGAATAAGAACAGACCATCAGCAAACAAGGAAAGTTAACAAATTTCTAAAGGTAGAAAAAGGAAGGAAATCTTTGGATCAGTAAAATGTGACTAGGAAGCAGAAGCCACAGAAGACTGTAACTTCAGAAAAGGAACCATCAGATTCAGTATAACCAACAGAAATTCCAGACTGAGTTGCAAGGAAAAGAAAATGGGAACAAGCCCCCAAAAGAGAGGATAGTAATTCAAACTCTGTCTACTGGCTGCTATATTAGCCATCAATCCATGTTACCCAGTCCTTTGCATATATATGCAGACACTTTGGCTCACACATGCGCCCATGCACATGCACACACACACACACACACACACACACACACCTGCTTCATGCTTATAAGCTGCCACCTGACCTTACAATCCCAGGAGAAACACCCACTACCATTTAAAAAAGTCTTAAGATGACTGCTCTCTAAAGAAAAATGAACTGACCATATGGAAAGTTAGGCTATTTGGGTAACCTTTACCACTTTTAGTAAAGCTGTCCTCTTCCTGTACTTAAGTCTTACTGGACAGTCCAGTTTTTTTTTTGTTTGTTTTGTTTTGTTTTGTTTTGTTTTGTTTTTGTTTGTTTGTTTTTTGCGGCACCGGGGATTGAACTCACAACTTTGCGCCTGTCAGACAGGCGCTTAAGTCACTGAGCCAAACTCCCAGCCCTGGTTTTTTGAGGCAAGGTCACTCTGTGTGGCTCATGCCGGCCTTGTGCTCACATTGTAGCCCAAGCTGGCCTTGAACTCACAACGCTCCTCCTACCTCAGCCTCCCGAGTGCTGGGATTAAAGGCGTGCGCCACCACGCCCGGCTTGGACAGTCCAGTTTAACAAGTTCCTTTAAGTAAAGATTTCCCCCACTAGTGGTGGGCTTTTTGCCAGGCTTATCCAATGAGATATAAGAAGTGCACCCCAGGCTTCCAAACAAAGTGTTTGGTTTCCTATTAAAAATCTCAGCTATAAGAAATACTTCTCTGTGCTTCTTCCTCCCTGTAACACACACAGGACAATGGAGCAGAAAGGTCATCAGGTGACCATGAGATAACAAGCAAAATAAATAGAAGAATGAATTAAGTACAGAAAAATTGTAAGAGACAGAATCATTTTTTCATTTTTCAGATTCTGAATAAGACCTAGAATACCCTACAGCATTCTTTTGAAGGAAGGTAATAAATAAATTATTGAAGCCACTTTTGTTGGGTTTTCTATTATAGATAAACACATCTTACCTAGTGGGAGTAACCATCAAACCTAAAAGAAGAAATGACAAAAAGGAGCATTCTGTGAGAGTGAGGGATGGAAGAGACACAAGTGTTTTCCATTCTAAGCACTTCTTTCTTATTTTTAGTTATATATCTATATCACTTTGATTTTAAAGAGAAGCAAAATAATTTGGGTGCAAATACTTGTATATAACAAGGAATTTCCTTTTATTGTATTAAATACATTTTTAAATGTTGAGCTTTTGTTTCTTTTTTAATTTTATTTTAAAGTGGATAAAACCAAGGAAAATAAAACATAATAAAACCATTCAAAAATAAACCAGCATAAGTGATACAGGACTTCAAAACCTTACAAAACCAACAATAGTTACCATAATGCCTTTTGTTGTCTTCAAAATAGCTGCAGATACTTTTGGACATAGTAAAAATTGAACAGAACAGAATAGAAACAATAAAATCAAAACAGTGAATGCAATAAAGGACTTCAAAACAAGCCACTAGTAAATTCAAAATGCCTACCATAATATGTCTTGTTGTCTTTCAAATTGCTGCTCATGTCATCAGATTTAACATCATCAAAGAAAGCAAAAGAGAATAAAACCCAACCCAACGAAACAATGAAAATGATATGGTTTCCTGGCTGGGATTGCTTCCTGGTGAGGCCTGGATCTCTTCCCCTGCCCCCGCACCCACTCCCCCGCCACAGTCCTCGAATGGTGCAGACTCACAGAGAGAGAGGCTCAGGTGTGGTTGTCCCCATTCTGGCAGCAGCCAGGGCATGGCACTGGTTTCCAGGCAGGGATCACCTCCTGGTGGGGCCCCTGGTTCTCTCCCTCCACAGCCCATGAATGAGCTTTTGTTTCATCTTTTACTATTTTGTAAATTTTTTTATTAAAACAGAAGCCAGAAATTTTATTCAGAAGATTTGATTACAGGTCTCAGCTACTAATGATTCTCACCTGAAGGATATTACAGCTGTATAATCACTATCTCTTTCTCACCTGGTGACAGCAAACATAGAAAATGTAACACTGAGAAAGATAATTCTGAAAGTTGTTCCATTAGTGAAGGCTTTGTGAGCCTTAGGTGTTATTTTTGCAAGGAGATGGAAATTAGAGGTACTTAACAACTAAGACAGTATTTGCCAATGCCGATGAGAATGAGGGCCACCTGGGAATTTGCTAACAATGGAGGATTCTGGGGCTGATCATTGGAGTGTCTCTTTCAATGAGAACTGACATTTTTAGAAAGTTCTCAAACATTTCAGATGCAAGTACCCCGTGGACCACACTATTACCATGTGATTTAAGAAGCATCCCACGCTAGGCCTAATGGGGAAGGCAGATGCGATCATATAGAATAGACTGACCATTCTCCCCCCTCACAGCAATCCTTGCTTGCTTGCTTGCTTGCTTTCGTGTAACAAATGTTGGTTGAGCACATACAGTGTACCTATCACTGAAAATGCAAAGCTGATTAAGAAGCAGCCTTGCCCTTAAAGATTTAACAGTGCAGCTGGAAAGAAAGACACATTAACAGAATTTTCCTTAGGATTCTCAGGGATAGAGTGTACTTTGGAGGTGCTGGTGTAATTCTACCATTCAGAACGGAACACCTCAGTGATGATACTCTAGAAATACTACTTCTTAGCTGGGCATGGTACTGGATGCCTGTGATCCTAGCACTCCAGGAACCTGAGGAAGCGTATCACAAGTATGAAACCAGCCTGGGCAACTTAGTGAGAATTTATCTGAAAATAAAAATTTTTTTTTAAAAAATAGAGTGGGACTAGGGATGTAGCCTTGGGTTCAATTCCAAGAAAAAAAAGAAAAGAAAGGAAAGGAAAGGAAAGGAGAGGAAAAAGAGGGCAAGAGGCCTTATGGTCTGTATCTAGATGTCCCCCCAAATCATCACGCAGTTATGGGGCCAGGCTTCTTGAGTTTGTGACCAATTCATGGCCAATGCTGGGATTAAGGGTGCGAGTGTTGCACACACCTAGGGTGAGTAGCCTGCATACAACATAAGGGACAAAAAGAGGCCTGGTGTCCCCGCTCCCAACTTGTTGCTTTGCTACTTTCTGCCTGCCATGACTGTTCCCTGTCAAGCCACCCTGCCTTGGACACAGGCTACTATGGACTGAAACCTCTACAAACTGTGAGCTAAACAAACCTTTCTTCCTTTAACATTGGGTGTTGAGTATTCTGTCTCAGCAACCAGAGAAAAGTAATTAAAACAAGAGAGGAGGGGAGGGGAGAAGGGAAGGGAAGGGAAGGGAAGGGAAGGGAAGGGAAGGGAAGAGAAGGGAAAGGAAAAGGAAAAGGAAAAGAAAGGAATGGAATTTCTTCTAATACCACAGAGATTAAAATCAAGGCAAACACCTAGGGATCAGTCTCCCCTGGTAGGAAAGATCTAGCATCATGAATTCGATACTTCACTTATCATTCATAAACACCCAGAAAGACAGTCACATGCGTGCATTTGTACCAATAAAATTTTTTAGGGTTATAACCTAGAACTCTCTTTAATTTGCATGTTTAATTATTTTGCTTGGGACTCAGTGTCTAAACATAGGCCACAAGCAAACAGTCAGTTTTTAATAAATCTCAGAAAGCTTTGGCATTTTAAACATTATAGAGAATCAACATGGTTATGCCTTGCTAAAGTTATGAAGATGTCGATAATGCATGAGAGCTCTTTTTATTGCTAGTGGTTTGTTTCCATATCATATATATGAATTGAGTCAGCTGGAGATACTTAAAATTTAGCTTGTCATCCAGATGTTCCAGTGTCACACTGTTAGACAAGTAGATCTGTCAGCATCATTGGCAAACAGCCCTGGCTTCTTCGTATGTGGAAACCAAGTTTATATTTGGTTCCAGACAGATGCAAATATGTTTATGCTCCTGGTTACACTTTAAAATTAATTTCCTTCTAGTTTTTCTAACCAAGTTTCACATTTAAAAATTTATTCATCCCCTGATCTTCATAAATAAGATCCATGAGGCAATAAACAAAGTTCAAATCATGAAGCATCATAGTTTTAATTAAAAGCACCTTTCTCAGCGCATGTCAAGTCTGTCCTTATGGAACCAACAGTCTTTCAAATGAACTTTCCCAATTTAGCAAAGGACTCTTCTGGGGTACAAGAGCAAATCTGGTTCTTTGTAAGTTGTTAATTTTTTCAGGTAATCAACATTTTATTAAAGGTTGACTATATGGCAAACACATTATTGATGTCACTATTACCAATATTTCACCTGTACCATACTATATATTATTATAAGCAACCATTTGAAATGATGGAAATTGATAAAGTTAATGGAAGTGTAGCATCATACTTTTATCTTATGCTTTATTATGATAGAGACTATCAAATGACCACCTCCAACTCTACCCCCGTTCTGCCAAACATAACTTTATAAAATGATACCTAAAAGACAATACTTATCTCATTACTTTCTACCAACAGTTGCAATATACAATAGGATTTTGATTTTTTATTCAGATTCCAACCCAGTTATTATAGGGCACACTTTTATTATCTTTTCATAAAAGGTTCTTAACAATTATATATACAACACCACCTTTAAAATAAGTTACAAGGTGGGAGTGAGCCTCTGAGTATGAAAATATGACTATCTGAGAAGTAATTTCAGAAAAGGAAACACTGCACTAATGAATCAGCACATAAAACTAAGAATAGTGTTTAACTAATCAGAATTCATACAAAAAGCAAGTCCTAAAAGTTATGATGGCATTTGGACTAGTGAAAAGAAATTATTTACTTCTTTGGGAATTCTTATTAAAGGAGTAATAGTGAAAATAATTTCCAAAGTGTTTGTCCCTTCCTCTGTTTGAGGCATCAATTTAAAAAATAAGATCAAAAGGGGAAAAATCATTTCCCCTGAAGTTGAAAATCAGCATTTTCTAAACCAATCTTTCTTCAATGTTAATTCTGAAAGATGTGGAATGATTTCAAAAAGTTCTCTGATGAGATATAATTGAGAAGGGCTTCATAATGCAATCTCCTCTTAGAGGTCACCATTGAATCTCAGCATCAACAAGGTTTAGAAGAGATTTGGAAAGCCTTTGAATTATTTTTACCAGGAAGCATACTTGTTTATTGGAAAAAAGGGTTAAGTTAAAAACTTGAAGAAGTGTTCTCCATCCAAATTCTCTGAATATAGATAATGGGGTAGATTTTTCTTTTAGATAATTTTTGTGCAAGCAGCTCAAGGCAATATTAACAATAATCAGGAATTTCTATTTATGCTATTGCTGGTAAAAAAAAATGTTTGGCTTTTTTTTGGGTAAAATATTATTGGTTTTTAAGAAATTTTTTGGAAAGGTTAAAAAGTATTTTTCAAACCCAAATATTTCCTGGTATTTTTTTATACACATGACCTTATTACTGTTACTTGTATCATCACTCTTCTTCCTGGGAATTCTAAGGAAGGGGAAGCTGTAAGTCTTGAGAAAGCATGTGTGTAAATCCTGCTAAAACAAAACTGGAGTAAAACCTCACAGAAGTCTTCATCACTGCTTGTGAAGTTTACCACTCAAGGAAAAGAGATCGCAGCAATCGACGCAACGGCCCAGTGGATGTCAAAACTGTTTAAAATTCTTCTTCAGTGTGGTAAGAATTTCCTATAATGTCTAAGCTTTCAAACTTGAATATCATTTTTCAGATCAAGCAGCAAAGATCATGCCTTGTGGCAAAAAAGAAAAAGAAAAGGGGAAAAAAGCTCTACAATTTTCCTTAAACTGAAATCTGTATTGTTACCTAGGCCACAATTCTAAATTCAATCAGAGTCCCATACTTTCTACAATAATATAAAGTGAGAATATTCATAAGTTCAGAGACTGGAAAAACTTGTCTTCACTCCAGCACTACTTTAAGCTGCTGCATCTTTAGGAAGTCACTAGAACTCTCAAGGCCCTTACTGCCTTGACTATGAGAGAAGTAAGCATACAGGAATTGCTATTAACTGATTATGTACTTGTACACGGTAGTTTTCTTCACTGTTGTGCATGTGTTCAGCTTAATGGATAAATGTGTACTTTCTGTTCACTCTAGAAAACTATGTGAATCGATTACTACAGCAAGTCATAGCAAGTCAATAACTTTAGAGGTGTCAGCTCCTGCTTGGCATATGCTGATCTAAATCAACATATACCAATTATACTTATGACTACAATTGCAGCATTGTATGGTATTACTTAACTTTTATTATTATATATTACTTTGCTCTAATGAGTGGAAAAATAAAGAGATTTCATTATTGGATAGCTCCTTTCCAAAGTGTTTCACCAAATAAATATTACCAGGTTTTGGGTTGCTCACTTACCTCTCCTTCTGGAATTAGATTCCAGGTTATTGTCATCTTGAAAAAAAGAGTTGAACCCAATGAGCAAAAAAGCAGGGGCAAAGCTTATTTGAAGAAGTAAAAATAAAGAGTGAGGGTGAAACTGGCCCTGCATAGCAAGCTTGGGCTGAGGAAAAGAGGAAAAAGCAAGATAAAAGATCTTCCTGGAGAAACTAGAGCAGGATATCTGAGGAAAGCCATGATAGCAAGCTCTTCTTAGCATCTGTGTCCTTTTACGCTGTCCAAACTTTGAGGAAATTGTAACACATAGGGGGAAGGGAGAACCAGCAGAGACCACCAGGCTTGTGTGAAGGCAACATGAACTGGAATTCATTTACCTGGGTGCAGGCAGAAAGCATGATGAGACCATCTGTAGCAAACAAAGAGAAGCGTGTCCCTTTTGTAAGGATGGAGAGAAAGCAGGGGACATTAGGTAAGAAGATTCCCATAAACATCTCTGGCCAAAGTTCTCGGGCAGTCTTGCGCTTCAGTAGGCAGAGTCCTTGAAATGTCCAGTGTAAATTTTCAGGTGTCTCCAGATGTCCCTAAATGTCCCAGAACATGCAAAATCTCTTGCCCTCTCTTATCTCCTTTCCTGTGCTTTCCCCATGGCAATTCTGAGACTGAGCTGAGTAATCTGTCTGCTGGCAAGCAGGTTGCAGGTTGAGGGAGTCCAGTCCAGTTGGAGCCCTACAGAAACCTCTGAGAACTTCTACATGTGGGTCGTGTTCTGCACATGTGTTCTGTGATCTTGTAATTAACAGGTCACGCCTAATTTCCTGTCAGTGTACTGGACTAACTGATGGTCAACTTACAAAACCCAGCTTAACTGAATCATCACGGTTCTGGGTGTGGAAGGCCCACCCGAGGATTGTTGCCAACACCACAAAAGGGGAACTGGAGGGGAAGATGGTGTGCTGTTGATTCTCCTGGAGAAGCTTATCATGCTGGTTTTCCTGATGTGAACTCAGCACTTCTCGTTGTTGGAGGAGCTTGGGTCCTCACTGTTGCTGAGGATGGCTATGGTCATCTTTGGGGGAACTCTGGTCTGTACCTTGAATATCATTGCTTCATGGTTCCAGTGCAAGACCCTTAGCCTGCTGGCACAGATCCTTCATCCCGCTGGAAAAAATCCTTCATCCAGCTGGCACAGACTTTCCAGCTTTTACCACTGACCCTTGGGCCTTCCCAATGCAGATCCTTGATACAGACTTGCATGAGACATTGCCATGTACTCTACTCCTCAAGCTAGACTCATGGAGGACATTGCTATGGGCTCTAGGCCTTCAGCTGGATTCAGACGGGATACTACCATAGGATCCAGACCCTCAGCTGGATTTTTTGATTCTCTAGTGCATAAACAAATCCCTTGCACTCTTTTGCATTTGACTTTTTGGACGAACATTGTAAAATAATCCTATAAATTATGTGTCCTGTATTAAATCTATTCCCTTGTAAATCCTGACTACAACAGTTTCTCATAAATTGAGATAAATGTTTACATGAGTCTCTACAATTCAAGCTGAAGTTCTGAAAACAGTTGGAATAGCTGTGAATACAACAACTGTAAAAGTTTTAGTATAAAATACACAAAAATTCAAAAGAATACAGAACTTGAAAATTTTCATGTGGGACTTCAAGTTATCAATCCTCTTAGCTTTTATTGTAAAACCATTTGACTCATAAAAAAATTTTTAAAAATACGAAGTATTCCATACCTGCTCAGCTTCCTGCAATGTTAATAACTTACATGAGTGTAGCACGTTGTTAAAATTCAGAAAGTATGTTCTACAATATTAACTCAAGATACTCTTCATAACACAAATAGTAAATAATAAAAGTTTCAAATGGATGTGGTAAGTCCCATAACAAAGTAATGGCCATATAATCAAAAGATTATTCACATGTCAAAAAATTATCAGAACTGCAGCCTTTACTGTAAGTGATAAGTGGGTAATTTTTATGTTTAAAAAAAGGCATGATATCTGTTCAGATTTATCAGGGAGAAATTTTAAAGTAGTCAGATTAAAGAAAAATAGCAAACAAGTGGATCAATGCAATTTATATGTTGGAAAGAAAAATTATGAATGAACAAGAAGTTATGCCCTCCCTGACAGAAACAGATAAATCTTAAGATAAGGATGAAGGGAGTGTGTAAGAGGGACTGGGTCAGGACTGCATCCAAAAATTATTAACATGGCAATAAAAATTCACAAGATTAGTTGTCATCATAGTTTTAAAAGATTATTGAACTAGGTTAAAGAAATGAGGTTTCTTCTTCCAAACTACTGAATTTTATTAACGTGCATCTATATCTATATACGTTTATTTTTAAATTGTATGTATATACCGTTTTTACAGTCCATCTTTTTGAAATGACAACTATCAATCCTAGTTGTATTGGATAAGAGGGCATTTACTGAAATATTAAAATGTAAAAGCTTCACTGTGAGGGTGTGGAGGGAAAAGAAGAGAAAGAAAAAAACTCCATTACCTCAGAACTCCCTGGAGAGACCCTTGCTTATAAGGTGGATCATGACAAACAAGATCATCGCCTCTAGACAAATGTGTAACAGTTAATGGTAATCCAGACAGATCTTGCCCATAGAGCTCAGATCTCATCCATAGCTTTTGTCAGAAAAGACCAATTGAAAGAAGAAAAAGGATTATTTGAGGGAAGTTGGGATTTGACTGTAAACAGGGAGATATATCAAAGAACAAGAACTTCTAGTCTTAGAAAAACAAAATGGCTCCCACAGGTCTTATCTATAAAACAGACAAAGAGCTCAGATGGAGAACAGCAAGCTTCCTTGACATTATCCTTGATAATCTGATTATCTTGACACAAATGATTCTTTGATGCTTTTATTGCAAATAGTCCTTTGGAAATTATGTTGTTATTTTCCCATTTAAATTTCACTAAATGTTCCTTTTGAAATATTAGCCCACCTGGGTTCTGCTACAAAACAATGAGCTAAAAAATTAGTTTTTGTTCAAGAAAGGTAGTGTTATGAGTTGAACTGTATCTCAAAAAAGTATGTCAAAGCCCTGACCTTAAATTAATCTGTAAATGTGTTCTTATTTGGAAATAGGACATTTGTTCATGTAGCCAACCCAGTTAAGATGAAGTCATTAGAGTGGGCCCTAATTCAATATGATTACCATCCTCATAAATGAAAAGAAATTCTATTTAAAGAAATAGCCACATAAAAGACAGTTTAATGAAGACAGAAGCAGAGATTGAAGTGTGAGGCCTGAAGTCAAGGAGCCCGGGGCTGCTAGAAGCTGGTAGAAACAAGGAAAAATCCTTCCATAGATGCTTCTGAGGAAGCATTTCCCACCCAGAATTCAATTTCAGACTTCTGGGCTCCAGGTCTGTGAGTCATAAATTGATTTTAAGTTGTCAGTTTGTGGCACTTCCAGGAAAGCTCCAGGATACTAACATAAGTGTATAGGCACAATGATCACAATAGTCATCAGAGTTGGTCATTCGGGGGTGGATGGGAGAAAAACTCCAAAGAGCTTTCTTCAAGAGCCCTTCCTTCTGCTTTCTTTGAAAAAAATAATATTTCTTATTTGATTAAAGAGAACTATTCCCTCATGTGAGTTAAGACAACATGATGTCCATACAGAGTTCTACATAAATTAGTCACCCCATCTTCTTTGCCATAGATATTTATGGCTTATGTTCCCTTCCAATATATCATTAATAAGGCCATCCTTCACTTTCAGAAGTATCCCAGTTTGAACAACAAATTTTGTGTTTCCTTATTTCTAAATCTAAGATCCTGAGAGTCTAGTAATCTAATAGAGTCTACTAATACCCATGTGTGCTAGTCAACTTTCCATCACTATACAAAAATCTGAGATAAATCAACTTAATAAGAGGAAATAATTAGTTTGGTTCCCAGTTTTGGTTTCAGCTCATAATTGACTGGTCCAGGCATTCTGGGCCAAACGGGAAGAACTATATCATGGTGGGAACCTGAGGCAAAGGTAGTTACTCCATGGTGGTGAGGAGGCAGAATGAGATGAGGAGCTGGGCCCCCATATCCCCTTCAAGGGTATGATCTAGTGACCCAACTTCCTGCCTCAAGGCCTCGCTTCCTGAAGATTTCACCACCTCTCTATAGCATTTGTGACCAAATCTTTATTGAATAGATCTGGGGGTGAGGAATTTCAGATCCAAACTATAGAATCAGGCTTTACTATTGTCTAATTTAGGGGAAACAAAAGAAAATGACAAAAAAAATATAGAAAATACTGATTAAAAAAAGCTACATTGATCACTAGTTGGGGAACTTGTTGTCCCCATAACACTGGCAGCACGACATACCTCCATTGCACCTTACAATATTAAAGCAAGGTTTTTGCTCTAAAACAGAATAAAACTGTTCAATGAAAACAACAAGATGTTGTGGGTCCAAGTGTCTTCAACACTGTTTCCAATTCAGTCCATATCTCTATCTTTCATCTTGTACAAAAAGCATGGACATTTGGAATAATGACCCTGCAACAAAGCAAGCTCCTTAGTATCCAATGAATGCATGGATGAATACTCACGTGCCTATCTACACACACAAAGGCAGCCACTAGTGGCATACTGCTTCCAGAAAAGTTAGTAAACAAAACCTACAGAAAAGGACATAAAGTATATATATAGAATTTAAATACTATGCCTTCATAAGTTGCATTTCTGGGTAACTACAAAACAAACACATTGCCATCTCTTAGAGACCACATGCTGTACTGTTACCTCACACTCTCTCCCTAGAAATCACCAGAATCCTAACTCTCATAATAATTAATTCCCAGCATTTATTTATGGTTTTACCACTCTTATATACCTTTTCACCTTTACAAAATTCAGTTCCATTTTCCCTTTTTCCCTCAAATGCTAAATAAATGGAATATCATATACCTTTCCCTCAGCATTATGTCTTAAGATCACAGCATGTGTTTGCATGAAGCTATTAGTGACAGCTAAGTTAGACAGAAAATAATAGGCAGTCAGACATGGATGGACCCTTTAAGGAATCGGTGCAAAAGATAAAAACTTATCAAAATTGTGGCTGGAGGTGTATCTGAAGAAGGCCAAGACTCAAGGTGGAGATGCTACAGTCAGCCCTCAGAGACTCCCTAGAGATAAATACAAATTTGAGATTATAACTGGTCCAATGAGCTCACATAGGCATCAGACCTATAGGTGGGTGCTATGGTTTGTGTTTACATGCTCCCCCAATGCCTCATGTAATCATAGAGTTTTTTCAGAGGTAGCTGAATCTAGAGTGCATGATTAATTTGTAGTGCAATGCTGGGATTAAGGCTTCTGGAATTAAGGGTGAGTGATTATTAGATCAGTCCACTGATCAGACTGGCACCACTGTAACCTCGGGACACTGGACACAATATGAGGGGGAGAAAGTGGTTTGTACTGGTCTTTCTCTTGTTGTTTTTGTTGTCTTCCATTGCCATGAACTGTTGCCCCTCTGCAGTGTACCACCCTGCCTTGGAGCCAGCAACTATAGACTGAAACCTCTACAAATTGTGAGCCAAATAAACCTTTATCCCTTTCACTTTGGGTGTTATGTATTTTGCCTCAGCAATGAGAAAAGTAACTAAGATAATGGATGACCAAATTATCTGGACACATCCCTTCCCCAAAATGTTTTTGATCCTATGTTAAAAATTATAGATAAGTTAAAATTAACAATGATAGTCACATACCCTTGCTATGTGCCTTGTGATCTTCCTTAGTAAACCAATATTAGCAAAGTGACTATACTTATAACTGTGCATGATGACTACAGTTTAACCCATGTTGTACCTACCTTGGAATTTCACTCTATAAAATGTTCTTGGAGAAATAGCCTCTGTGGCAGAGGGAACCATCTTTTCTGCCAGGAGTTTTCTCTTAATAAACCTTTCCTACTCCTAAGCTCCTTAGTCCCTTGGTATTTATCCTTCAGTACTTGGGGGACACATCTGACATCTAGAAGGTTGGGAGTTATTTTTCCCCATCACAGATTGGAGGTCCCAGTGAGATCTTTAGAAGGAGGTATGAGTTTGCTGTTGCTTCATGCCATCTTTCTTGAGTATTTCAGCTGAATTGTGACTTGTTTGTATAATCAAGAATTGCATCCTTTGTCAACAAATTTTGCTCTTTCTATCAAAATGATAATAGATTTATGTTGGGAGGACAGGAAGCTGATGATGTCTTTGTATTTGGATTTATTTGATGAGACATTTTTACTTTGCAAACAGGGCCTCATATTCCTTTCTTGACTTGTTTGGTAGCTATAAAATGACATGGTATCTCATTGCAGATAGCTCTTAGAGATGATTTTTTGAACTTCTAATTGGTTGACCACTCGCACATTCAAATATGTCTGAAGATTCAGTAAAAGGGCTATATGGGACTGGTGTTGGTGGTTCATCTCTGTAGGGATAGTTGTGATCAGTACCAAGAGCTGAAGCAGCAGTGAGGAGACAGCAATTGTACTCTGCAGAACTCCACCAACAGAGCTGTAAACACCAGAAGAAGGTAGCTTCTTGGGATAGCTATAAAGAACTAACTGTATCTGGAGGACATCCCTGAAGAATGGATGGCTCATTTCCTCCACAAGAAAGGTCACAACGCTAGTGGTAGAGCTATAGATCATGGGAGGTTGACAGGCATCAACACAGAAGACAAAATAAAAGAAAAAATAGAAGATGGAGAATGACAAGACACAGAGGCAGGGTGTAGCCCCAGACCCCCAGCCCAACCAGGGTGGACCTGGAACTCAATGAGATGGATGAAGTTATAAATCAAACACTGGAACTTTCTGAAATGATAAAAACAGAAATGAAAAAATGAGGGAAAAGGCTATAGAAAAAATGATCTCTCAGGTACAAAAAGAAATGATATTTAATATCTAAAATGTTAGAGAAGACATAAAGAAAAGAATAGATGAGCTTAGAAAAGGATGGAAACAAAAAAATGGTCAACATAGGAGAGAAATGGAATCCATGAAAGAGATCCAAACAGAAATCCAGGAGATTAAAACCTCCATTGGAAGTATATGCAACAGACTGAATGAAGGAAAGGATAGAATTTCAGATCTTGAAGACAGAATTGCAGCTAGTGATCATGAAAAGAAAGATATTGTTAAAATAGCAAGAGATCATGAGAAATCAATCCAACAGCTACAAGACGAAGCAAAGAAGAATAACACAAGATTGATTGGAGTCAGTGAGAAACCTGGAGACAACGCAAATGCCATAACAATCATAAAGATATGCACCTAATACAGGAGGACCCAACTATAAAAGCCAGTTATTGGTAGACAAGGAAAATCAAATAAGTGAATTTCTGAAGGTCCATTGTGATTTTACCCTATTCGTTCCTAATTGCATGGATTTGAATCTTTTCTTTCCTCTTTTTGATAAGGTTGGATAAGGTTTTGTCAATTTTATTAAATCTTCCAAAGAACCAGCTATTCAATTCTTTGATAATTTGTATTTTTTTTTAGTCTCCAAAGTGTTAATTTCTGCTCCAATGTTTATAATTTCCTCCCTTGTTTGAGCTTTAGACTTAGCCTGCTCTTCTTTTTCTAGAAGTTTGAAGTTAAATTGTTTATTTTTGCTTGCTCTGTTTTCCTTATATGGGTATTTACTGCTATAAATTCCCCTTTTATGACTGCTTTCGTTGTGTCCCATAAGTTCTGATATGTTGTATTGTCATTATCATTTAATTGTAGAAACTGTCTAATTTCTTCTTTAATTTTATCTGTGGCCCATTGGTAGTTTAGGTGGGTGATATTTAATTTCCATGTGTTTATGAAGTTCTTGTGGCTTCTTTTGCCATGGATTTCCAATTTCATTGCACTATGGTCTGATAACATGCATGGGATAATTTCAATTCCTTTGCATTTACTTATGGGATAATTTCAATTCGTTTGCATTGACTTATGCATGTTCTATGAATTAATATGTGGCCTATCTTGAAGAACATCTTGAGTGTAACTGAGAAGAATATATATTCTGATATTGTGGGGTGGAACATTATGTTTACATCTACTAAGTCTGTTTGTTCAAAAGTTTGGTTCAGTTCTAATATTTTATTGCTGAGTTTTTATCTGTCTTTTTGTCAAATGGGGTATTGAGATCCCCCAATACAATTGTATGAGTCCTTATTTGATTTTTCATGCCCATTAATATTTTTATATAGTTTGGTACACTGATATTTATTGCACATATGTTTATGATTATCTCTTCCTCTTGGGTAGTTCCCTTTACAAGGATGTAGTGACAATCTTTATCTCTCTTAATCAGTCTTGGTTTGAAATTCACTTTTTCAGGAAAATAAAATAGCTACCCCTGCTTTTTTCTAGGTTCCTAGCACATGGAGTATTGTTTTTCATCCTTTGACTTTCAATATACGAATTTCTTTTTTAATTAAATGTGTTTCTTGTATGAAGCATACTGTTGGATCTTGCTTCTTGATTCATTCTGCCAGTCTGTGTTTTTGACTGGTGAATTGAGACCGTTAACATTAATGGTTATAACTGATATGTATTGACTTGTCTTTGTCATGTGATTTTCCTGTTGTTTGCTACCCCTTTTTCCCTCTCCTTCTGTTTAATTGGTTGCCTTGCCTGTTGTATTTCTTTTGTTGGGGTTAATGGAGTTGTAGTTCTTATTAGCTTTTTCTAGAATATTCCTCAAAACATTTTGGAGTGCTAGTTTGGTGGTCATAAATTTCATCAGATGTTCTTTGTCATGGAAGTATTTTATGTCTCCATCAATTTTAGAAGCTAGTTTTGGGGTACATCAGTCTGAGTTGAAGATTGTTTTCCTTTAGAACTTGAATTACTTCACTTCAAGTTCTCCTTGACTTGAGGATTTGTACTGAGAAGTCAGCTGTAATTCTGTTGGGCTTTCCTTTAGAGGTGACTTGTTTATTTTCCCTTGCAGCTTTTAATATTCTATTCTTGAGTTGAATTTCTGGAATCTTAACTATGATATTCTGGCTGAAGATTTGTTTTATCATGGACAACTGAATTTTTATATGCCTCAGTTATCTGTATATCAAATTCTTGTTTTCTGCCATGATATCTGTGAACATGTTTGTGTGTGTGTGTTTCATATCCTTTGTGCTATCTCCTGATTTTTCAATGACTCCAATCAATTTTAAATTATTCTACTTTGCTTCATCTAACAGCTGCGAGATTGATTTCTCATGGTCCTTAGTTATTTTTAAGAAACCTTTCCTTTCATGATAGCTAACAAGCCTGTCTTGTATATCTGAGATTGTGTTTTCATATTGGCTTAATCTGCTACATATACTTTCAAAGGAATTTTTGTTCTCATGAATATCTCCTTGGATCTGCCTTGTGGTTCTCATTTCCTTCCCATTCTGAGCATCCATGGCTTCCATAATTTTTGTAAGCTCCTTTATTTTTTTGTCTGTATCTGCTCTAGAGCGACTAATCAAGATTTTTATTGTGGACAAAGTCTTTGAAGTCTTCTGAGAAAATATTTCCAATTTGATTTTTTTTCTAGAGCCACATTCAATTGTTTTGTTGTTACCACTTCAGAGAGATCAGGTGGGTGACTTTCAGCTTGTCCCACCTCGTTTCTCCCTGAGGTTGCATCTTGTTTAAGTGTCTTCTCATTTTCTTTTCTTTTTTTGTTTAATTCCTGGAGTGATGCTTGTAAACTGCATATGGCGAGTTGCTTTATTGCTAGTCTTTAGAACACTTAGGAAATGACTACTTCTCTGAGGTATCTTCTGTATGAAGCTGGTTTGTGGGGTTTGAGTCTGTTGTAAGATCCTACCTCTTCAATTTGTTAGGGATGAGAAGTTGCTCCCTGTTTGGCCCAGCCCCTGGTTTTTTGGCACTGTGTCACAGTATTTTCTGTGACCCTTAATGAATCTCGGTTTTGGAATACCAGGAAGAACATCTGTTTAGAAAAACTGTCACAACATATCCTAGAAAATGACAAACTGAGCTAACCACTAATTTGACACCTTTAATCGTAAGAACTAGATTCGTGGCTATATAGCAAAATCTAAAACAAAGCAGAAAATTATATGCAGTATATAAGCCCTTAGTATGTCAACTTTGCCATCAAGGGTTAAAATTTTAAATGGGTTAGGAAGAAAATAGAGAAGTGGAAGAAGAGGAAGAGATTAGAAATAAGGCTGAAGGACAGAAGGGGATCACACTAACTTTGGGAAAATGGTACAGAAGATTGGAGAGAAATAGAGAAGGAAGAGGAAAAAAGAAGAGCATAACAGCACCACAACCACAAAGAGGCTAGAAACCACATTCACACTCATATAAAAGCAAGATCAAAAAATGAAGGAGGAAAAAACAAAAACAAACAAAAATAAAAACCATCACCACATCAACAACAAAAAACAAGCAATAGAAAGAGAACAAGAAAAATAGTCTACTTCCAGGTTTGTCTACTGTCTCTGGTAGACAACATGTGAGAACAGTTCTGAGTTAATTTATCCCAGCAGTCCAGCATTAGCTTTTTGGTGGGGATAATCTCAGCGAGTCTGTACCTTTTGACCAAGACCAGACTCATTCAGCCTGCGGTTGTCTGCACGCCTTCCAAGGAGCCTGAGCCCAGCTGGAAACTCCTTGATGGGAATAGCAGCTGCTCTGAGTTCTGAACTCAGTTGGCCCCTCTCCTAGATGGCCCCTGACCAATTGCTCTCTCACATAAGAGGACTGAGCCCTCAGCACTCACCACCAACTAGTGAAGTCGTTCATGTTTGCTGCTCTGCTCCACTGCTTTGTCTCTCCATGAAGGCCTCTGGGGTCACCAGCCATCACTGCGTTTCTGCAGGTTTGAACCACTCCTCTTTCACAGTGAGCCCCATCTCAGGGAGAAGGCACCACCAGATACCTCCTTCCTGTTCATTGAAATTTTTCCTTTCACTCTCTGTGGGTTTCAGTTCATGCTTCAGATCCTTTCTGAGTCCAGGGGACCCACTTCCTTCCTTCTTGTCTTCTTCATGTTGCTATATTCCAGCATCTGGATGGTGACTCTCAGAGAGGCTTTTTCTCTGCTACTTACTGCTCCACAATCTCCTCTCTGCCCCATAGTGTTAAATTTAAAAGACAAGAATATAGACTTGAAAGTGAACCACTGGTTCCTACTGGAATTCAGGCAGTCCCTGTACAACACTCCTACAAGACCACCAATCAGACAGGAGATTAGAATAGGAACATTTTCAAGCTAGAATTCCTGAAGGTATAAAAAGGACAGTAACTAAGCCTTTTGATTATTTTAAATTGTCAACAATTAATCAGAAAAATAATCTGCCTTCTTAGATCATGTACAAGAGGACTTGGTAAAGAATGCACCGGTTCAATAGAAGGATAGATCATTCATAAAGACAAATTTATTATCTAGTCAACCTCAGATATCAGAAGCTACAAGAGAAGTCTTTTGTTCCAGGTAGCTCACTTGATGCTCTAGTGAGAGTTGTCTCCTCATTATTTTATAATCAAGACTAGGAATATGCCAAGAGGAATAAACAAAAATGCCAAGAGAAAGCAGCTGCTTTTGTTGTGGCCTTAAAAGGAGCAAATCCTGAGTTTAAATCCCAGGACTTCAAGAACAGTTCAAACACTTGCTGTGGTACCCTATGCCAGTTTTAGAGGGATTGTGTTAAGAATCACCACTACAAGAAACACATTAAGCCATTTCTTATGTGCCATGATGACCACTGGAAGGCAGACTAGCCCTGGGGTGAAGGTCCCAGGGATCATACCCCACTTACCAGTTGGTCCTACAATGCTGAAGGCACCTGGGGCACTCTTCACCCTCTCCATCTAGCCAGACTTTCATCTCCATGGAGGAGCTGCAGATAATCCTGACTATAGAGGGAACAGAGACCAGCCTATTGCTGAGCACCAGAGGTAGACTTTCCGTCCTTCTTTTCAGCACTGACCTTCCTTCCAGCCACCATACCTCAGCGAAAGGAGTCACTCGAGAAGAGATAGTTGGCTAATTCTCATAACCTTTAGGCTGTAAGTGAGATGGCTTTCTCTCCTCCCATTTCTTTTTTGTCATACCTGAAAGTTCAGTTCTCCTCTTAAGAAGAGATGTATTATCTTCTGTAAATGTTACAATACACAAGCACTCAGGTCAGGTATTTTGCCCCCCTCTTGTATAGACTAAAATAAATCTGAAAGTAAGGGCAACTAAAGATAAAATTGGGAGAGCAATAATAGCTTCCCTAGTGCAAATGTATTTTAAAGACCCCATTACTTTTCCTCACCACAAACAATGCCCTCTACAGCCAGGAGTAACTGGTAACAGTACTAGATAACTGAGTGGCCTATAAACTCCATTCTTCATGACCACAGACATAATTGGATTTTTCCTAAGAATTCCACCAAAGCCTCTCTATGGAGTCTAAATAAGTAAGAAACCCATTGTGAGAACCAACAATAATAGGTATGAAGATTATGACTATGTTCAGGTATGGGATGATTGTACATGGTTAACTCCTACTGCCTGATGCCCCCTTATGTTGAAAGCAATGAAATCACTTCCACTTTTATAGGCCTAACTCTCCTAAATACTTGGTGTGGACATCCCCTGATCAAAATATACATATTGCAACTCTACAGGTGGAGGACTGGTTTGCAACAGACTGGTTTAACTGCCCAGAAACTATATGGGGAGCCCCAGTAGTTAACCAGTTTATGGCCCTGGTTATCCTGTGGGTGAATAGGAAGATGCCCACTGGGATTTCCATGGCTACAAGACAGAAGCATCAAAAATATCAATTAACTTGCAACATCAATGGTCTAGGAGTGTGCTCCACTGGTATAATCACTTACTTGACTGTTATTGCTCTCCTTTCCCTGGGATTGGAGGATGTCATCCAACACATTTGAATAACTATACTTGATGGTCCTCAAATGACACACTGAGCTCTCTCTTCTAAATGAAGAAGTCAGACTGATGAGGCAGACTGTCCTCCAAAATCAGATGGCCTTAGGCATCTTAATGGCAGCACAAGGAGGAACCCATACAATTATAAAAGCTGAGTGCTGTATGTATGTTCCTGATCATTTCATCAATATCTCAATAAGCATTCAAGATAGGAGAAAGTTAGTGCCATGTCAAACCCTGAAGCTCCGTGGACCTTCTTATTACCTTTTTTTTAAAATTAGGGTCCATCACTGACTTTTCCTGGTGAAAACATTGGTTGACCATATGAGTAATAGTCTTGATCTTGTTTTTTCAACCATGCATATTTAACTGTTTCTTTGGCTTTGTTCCCTCCAGACTCAATGTTATACTCCTACCCAAGGTGAGAATGCTTGGTGTCTATGAAGGGTCTCTAGATAGACCCTCTGAAGAGTATCTATGACTACTGACCATCACCACAATGCCTCTAGCTATAAGTGGTCAAAGTGGTCTTTCCTCATTGCCTGTTAAGGGGAGTTGGCGGGGAGTACCTCTTAGGGTGGTAGGGAAATATTATAGACAGCCAAGCTACGTAAAATTAACAGATGGTCAGGCACAGCCCTCAAGAGAGTCAGTGTAGAAGATAAAAACACATCAGGATTGTGCTGGAGGCATATTTGAAGAAGACCAGCCCTCAGGGTGGCAATGCAATAGCCAAACCTGCATGCCTCCATGATGATAAACAGTAACTCTAGATTACACTGTAATTAGAACCACCTGGTAAAGTGGGCCCACATAGGCATCAGACATATGGATAGGTGACTAAAGCATCTAGACTCATCCCTGCCCAAAAATACTTTTGATCTTTCTGTGGTTGATATGGTTTGTATCTAGATGTCCCCACAAAACTGATGAGCTCTTATGTGGGGCTGGCTGAATCTAGGGCCTGTAATACTGAAATTAATGGTGTGTGGTACTAAATTAGGCCTCTGATTGGAATTAGCATATTTCTGGATGTGAGTAGTGGAATTCCCACTCAGTGTAGGTGACACCAATCAACAGACTTACAGTCTGAATGGACTATAAAAGGAGAGAGAGAAGGCACTCTCACTGCTGCTGCTGCTGCTTCTGCTGCCTCCTATCTCTGTGATGCTCCTCTACCTGGTCTTGGAGCCAGCTACCTATGGACTGAAACTTCTACAAACTGTTTGCCAAAATAAACCTTCCTCTGTTTAACTTATAGGTGTCTGGCACCTTGTCTCAGCAATGTGGAAAATAACTAAGATGATGGAAGGAGTCATAGATAAGCTAAAGTTAATAATGATGCTCTCCATAAACCATTGCTATGTGCCTCACTTTCCTAGTGGATCAATATTAGCTAAATTACTAGACTTGTAATCCTATTGGTTGATTGTAGTTTGAGCCATGTTGCATCCACTTTGTGATTATGCTCTATATATATTTGTGGGGAAATAGACCCTTAGGACATCCCTCTCAGGAGCCCTTCTGTCTCTCAGGAGTTTTCTTTTAATAAGCCTCTTGTACTCTTAACCTCCTTTGTCCCTTGGAATTCATTCTTTGATATCTAGTGCACACAAACTCAGCACACCTGACATCTAGCACATCTGAAGTTATTTTTCTGCTGTCTCAAAGTTATAGTTCTTCCACTTGCATTACTCTAGAGGAACCCACCACATGATTGTAGCACTCGTTCTTTCTTCATTTGACTAATGTTAGACATTTAAGGCTTATTTTCCAGTCTCCAAAAGACATTGAGAACACTCTGGCACTGTGGGCTCTTTGGCACATGTAGCCTAGAACACATTGTCAGGAGTTTTTCTGCGAGTGAGATTGCACAGTTACAAGGCACCTGTATTTTCAGCTTTATGCATAATATTTCAAAGTGAGTTCACTATGCACCTGTTACTCTGTCTCTTTCAGGAGTCTGTAAGGCAGAACATTCACATTTTAAGCAGAGCAATTTTCCTACTCACAAGACTGGTATCAAAGGGGATAGTAAAAGTCTAGGGTTCACAGTGAATCCCTCACGGCCGGGAATATTCTGTATGCCCAGAGTAGATGGAGTCTTATGTGTGTGTTCCAGGTCACCTGGCAGCTAAGGAACCCAGAAAAGCAGCCATCTGAGTTTTCATATACTAGGGAAATAAACCCCCCTGAGCCATAGCACTGTAAGGCATCCTGTTCTAGGAGGGATGGAACAGAGTGCAGGGTGTTCTACCAGTTCCTCTGTGTCTCAGAAAGTTGCATTTACAGCACAGTCTGCAGTTACTCTTGATATCTATAAGTGAAAAAAGGAGTAGAACTGGTTTGGTCCAAGACAAGCCTTACAAAATATCAGTGGACATACCTGTTTATGTTTCTTCCAGCCATGCATGAGAACTATTTTTTCCATAGTGCCGCTAACACTTGTTTTCATTAAATTTTAAATTTCTGAAAGTGAGATGGCTGCTTAGTGTCTTGTTTCACAGGCAAGGAAAATGTCGACTCCATTTTATCAATTTTTACAAAATCCATAGCCATGAAAATGATTTTCAATATGGTACACAGCCCACTATAGCTACATCTCTCTCAGCCCTGGCATGATTCTGGTCTTAACTTTATTCTAACAACTTCAATCACATTTTGTATACAATACATCTTTTTAATCCTGTACTTCTTTATGATACTTCTTTTCAGAGCCTTCCCTTCACCCAAAGACACTATGTTTTAGGCCTTTTCATCTTTTCTAGGTACAAAAGACAGTCTGAGACAATAGCAATCCCAACTATTACTTGCAAAGAGAAGAAATGACCTCATAGAAATTGAGGTCCAGAAGAAATAAGGGACTTCTCAGAGTTACAAACCATCAAAAGCCAAACAAGATCCCAGGTATTCCAAGGTACCCTGATGTCTTGGGGTATTTCAACACACAATTCAATCCTGGAGACAAATTCTCATTTTAACCTGATCAGAATTATCATGATAGTGACTTTATCATCAATCTGGAATTCAGTCGGGGCATAGACAGTAATGACTCTATACAGTTCAATCATTTGTACAAATGCCACATGGCAAATATCAAAGTCTCCAAAAGCCTACAAGTAAAAATGCACATTACTTATACAGACAGAAAACACACAGATGAATTCCATGCAGTTATTTGCCTGAATGAGCAAGTCTCTTAACTTCTCCATCTTAGAGTTCCACGTCTTTAAAATGAGCAATAAGAACAGTGTTCACTTCAAGGAGCTATTCAGGATTAAATCCATGGCACAGCTGACACAGCTTCGGAGCTGTGGTTTGAAAGTGACTATTTCCATCACTTCCCTGAAGGATTACATTTAGAATTTCATGAGCAGCTATTCTTCAAAATCCAAGGAAATTAGAAATAAAATATGAAATAAGTAAAAAATCATTTCAGCCAGAAATTAAGAACTCCATGGCAAAAATAAAAAATGGGAGAGAAAACTCTGAAGAGTCACCGAAAGTTACAGAAGGTCTCCAGATCTCCACCTCATCTATAGCGAAACTGACAATGCTATTCTGGGACACCTGGGCAGTCATTTTCTGCTGATGTGTCTAGCTCAAGAATTCTTTGATCTACCATTTTGTGAAACACAATATCACTTGCAGTAGACCCTTGATTCATGACGGTCCCGACATATGAACAACTTGGGTTGTGACAGGAATTTTAGATTTAACTTGCAAATTCTTGAGTTATGACCTGAACAATGATCATTTGTGTTTCCAGATGGTCTCAAATACAGATTTAACCCTTAAAGAGTTCTGGAAGGAAAATTACAACATCCTTTCTCATATGGAGTAATTGAGACATCCTGGGCCCACATCTCTCTAAGGACACTGAGATCTGCCTGTATGCAGGAAAGAGACTCTGAAGACTGCGTAGAGGAGCCTGAGTGTTCATTGACAACTTGAGTTACAACCAGCCCTCAGGAATGAATTGATTCATAAGTCAAGGGTCCACTGTGTCTTTGAATTCATGGCAAACATATTTCCCACATTGTGGCGACTGTGGCTGGCTGTGGAGTCTCAGGGCCACCTCTGCCCCCATGGCTGCAGGGCCTCAGTAGGCTTTTGGTGTCTCTGGGCTTCACACATCCATCAATGAGATAGAGATGGTACAGCCCCACTCACAGAGTCATAGGTAAAATCCAAAGGTCATGTGTGTGAAAGAACTCCATGAAATCACAAACCATTCCCAAGTGTGATTTAGAGTTGTTGCTATTTCTGTGTGTCTGCACACATATCCAAATTCTGGAACTTAGAGTGTCTAAAAGATTCCATAGGAAACAGGAAATGTCTTCCCTCTATTCTGAGGAGAAAGCATCATGTTCCCTTACTGTTAGAATTTTAAGGCCTTCGTTATGATGAAAAAAATCAGCATAGACTGCATTTGAGCAACTTTATACTGGTGTGTTTCTGCACCAAATAACTCCTGAGCTTTTATTAACTGTTCTACTGAGTACTATTTATCAGAGAGGCAGGTGTATTACCTGATAATACAATAAGCTCTGGTGAATGTATGAGTTGTTTTATTTTTTTATGCCTATAATCAGTTCTCAGAGCATAATAAAACAAAGAGTTTATTCCTTCCACCAACTCTTTTCAATTTTTGCTTGTAGTAAAGCTGTAAATTATCAACCTTCAGAAATAACTGTTGCCACTTAATAAGAAATATAAAATATACTCTCATCTAACAAGGGACATGATAGGTAAAAACAAGCAAAGTATTCTTTAAGTTTGGTGACATGATGAAAGATAGGTACAAACATTTGGGTATATTAAAGTTGGCAGTGGCATGACCCTGGGAAACAGCTAAAAAAGACCTCATTTAGATGTCATAAAAGGAATATTACAAATCATTTTTCTAAAATGCAATTGCAGGCATCTTATCTGGGCTTCTCCTGAGCTTTTCAATTCCCCAAAATTGTCAAAGCAAAAAAAGAAATGCCTTATCATTTGGATATAGATACATAAAAGTAAAAACTAACTCAAACCCGTTTCAGTTTCAGAGTCTCCACATAACCTCGGGGCCACCCTAGACCTTCACTTCCTGATAAACCACTTCACTGCACTCCCTCCTGCCATATCCCCGCTTTCACCCCAAGGCTTTCACGCCTAGAATGTTCTGTACCTGATCTTTTCCCTGCAGAACTTCTAGTCAACATAGCCTTTGATTTAAAACATTTTATATTAAAAATTAAAAATCACTTTACTACAACCTATTTAATAAGTGTCAATCATGTTTAAGTCTTTGAGCTAAATGTTCTAAATCAAAGATCCCTAAATTCTTAAGTACCTTGCTAAGGAGAAACACTTGTTGTACAAACTTGAGATCTTATTAGAAATGCAAAATCTATTGAGCAAGCAAGAAGGCAGACATAAAAGAGTACGGGCTGTGTGATTCTATTTGTGTGGAATTCTTGAACAGGAAGATTAATCTAGAATGACAGAAAGCAAATTAGTGATTTCCTGGAGCTGGGAGGTTGCAAATGGCCATGAAGGGACATGAGTGGGGTAATGAAATGCTCTATCTCTTGACTGTGGTGTCCTGAGACTGGAGTACACATTTGTCAAAGTACATCAAACTGTTCACTTAAAAATGGTTCAGTGTCTTAGATGTAAATTATACCTGAAGAAGTAAAGCAAAAAGAAAATGTAGAAGCATCAGACCTATGGAGTGAGAATCTGCATTTTAACTAGTCCCCAGAGCAGTCGCTTCAGCACTTCACGGACACTTGTTAGGAATACGAAATCTCAGGTTTCACCCCAAATCTCCTGGATTAAAAACCCGGGGGGTTATATCCAGCAATTTGCTTTCACTAACCCTCTGGAGGATTCTGACACACACCGAAGGTTGGGGATTGGTGTATAAGTACTCAGGAGAGTCATAGTTTTTGCCTCATGGAAGAACCTGATTCATTACATTTTGATAGACTGAATTCTATCCAAGAGAACAGAGGTCATGAGAGCTGATTCTGATGCCATGCGCAAAAGGGTTTGTCACATCTCTCCAACTAGAATGTGTACTGTATTAGCTTTTTATCATTGCAAATAAATACCTATGAAAAACAACTTAGAGAAGAAAAGACTTATTTTGGCTCATGATTTCAAAGGTTTTATTTCATGGCCTGCTGGCTTAATTGGTTTTAGATCTCTGATAAAGCAAAAACCTCTTGGTGGAAGGGTGTGGTACAGAAAAGCTAATTACCTTACGGAAAGTAGGAATTGGAGAGCAGGGGGAGAGCCAGAGAGCCTGGAGTCCAAGATCAGACACAGTTCCCAGGTCAAGCCCACGACCCACTTAATCCAACTGGATCCTGCTTCCTGATAGCCTATT
The DNA here is from genome assembly GCA_004363535.1 of Dasyprocta punctata. NCBI lineage: Eukaryota > Metazoa > Chordata > Mammalia > Rodentia > Dasyproctidae > Dasyprocta > Dasyprocta punctata. The sequence goes on from RJWM01001744.1 coordinate 51,118, forward strand.
CAACTATGATCCCACCAGTGTGCGAATTTGTGTATTCTTTAACAACAGTGTCCATGTCTTCAACTTCTCTTCTGCTCATACTGTTCCCTTCTACTATGCTAAGCTATGACTTGTAGATTCTGTCCTTCACCCAAAGGACTTTAATAAGGTCATAATAATATTACCTTGCCTCCTACTAACAGCTATTAAGCACCTACTATGGGTCAAGTATGTTTCAAGTTGGTTAACTGCAGCCGGGATTACTGAGTACATATCCTGTGAAAAGCTCTACCCGAGTTTTCTGTCACTGACTCGTCATATTTGTTTAATGTATAACCAGTTATCCAAGACAGAATCTTGAGAGTCATCATATCCTCGTCGGTTGATAGCACCACCCACTTACAGTTGGTCACCAATTCTCATCAATTCTGCTTTCTAAGTATCTATGCTTTGCATCACTGCTTCATGAATTTTTCCTCTTGTGTGGTCATTTGGAGTGACCACCTAGATAGTGAAGCTCCCACTGATCATTCGAAATTTTTTTTTATTTTAAAGAAAAAAAACAATGGTACAAAATTTAAAAAACAAGATTGTAGGAGAGTAACAATGGTTAGTACGTTGTGTATTGCTATCTTCGAAGTAGTAGCTCACATTACAAAATATGGGCATGAAAAATTGATCAAACAATATAAGCACAAAGTTTCTTTTCAATGAACCAATAGCAATTAGTTGTATAACTATCTTAACTATTATATATATATTTTCCTCTTCCTTTCCTTCCTTTCTTCTTTCCCCCATCCCAGTTTCTCTTTCCTTTTGAGCAGTTTCTTCCCATTTCACAGTATCTATTGTGTACTTTGGATCTTATTTACTGCTTCAACTTCTTACTCTAGGGAGGCAATATGATACTTGCACATATGAGTCCAATTTATATTATGTATGAGAATGGTCTCAAGTTGCATCCATTTCCCTATAAATGTCTCAAGTTTATCCATCTTTATAGTTGAGTAGTACTCCATCATATAAAAATACCACATTTCTTTTATCCATTCCTCAGTTGATAGACACTTGGGTTGTTTCCAATATTTGGCTATTACAAATTGTGCTGCTATAAACCTGGGTGCACATACACTGCTGTGTTACAATGTTTTAAATCTTCTGGGAAAATACCCAGAAGGAGACTATCTGGGTCAAATGGGATCTCTAATCCTAGATTTTGAGGTATTGCCACACTGATTTCCACAGTGGTTGTACCAGTCTACACTCCCACCAACAGTGGAGAAGGATTCCTTTCTTCCCACAGCCTCTTCGGCATCAAAATGCCTTTTGAATAATTTCATTCTGTTGTCCCTAATCCTCTGAAGAATAAAATGCAAACTCCTTAACTTGATATTCAAGGTCTTTCAAGTTTCATAAGCTCAATGAAAACAGGAGCTTGTGATCACCTTGTTTACTGAAGCAGTTCTTGACACATAGTAGATGTTCAATTAATATTCAATAGCGCTATTATTCTCAACCCTGCTACCTCCCTCTTACAACTTTGTGTTGTCTTCCCTTGAATGTTTTAGTCTACTTTTCAACCACACAGAACTCATGTTTCTGGACAAGCTATATCTCAGAGCATTTGCATATTCAGTTTCTCTATCTAGAATACTTAACCTTCCTCAGGAAGCAATAAACTGAGTTTACTGAGACTTAATCTGATTACTTATTAACTGGCTTCTAAGCAGGGCTCACTTTTGTCTTATTCACTCAAGGGAAGCTGACAGCTTCGTTTACCTGCTGCCACAAAAACAAAAGATTAACTCTATGGTTTAGTCTCAAATTGAAGTTTGGGTGTCCCTTTTTATGCCACTTCTGCATTCCATATCACATTGGGGTGGTAGAGAGCACAGCATTCCCTTTGCTTGAAGGTGGGAAATCTCCCTTCTACATTTGGGGGTGGGCTTTTCAGTGTTATGTGATAGTTTAAAAAGGAGAAAGAAATTTTGCAGATGCCAAGTTATTGTTACCCACAGGAAAAAGAAAACAGAGGGTGAGGTCAGAAAAGTAACTCTAATTTCAGCTGGGAAATCTCAGTAAAATGTAAATATACCTTGTAATCAAATTCTTCATGTCTAACCAAAATACCGTAATAGTGTAATTGTGGTAAGTATCACAGGAAGCAAATATTCACTAATTCTTATCTATATGCGTGACTTTTAAAGCAATATACTTCCTTGTTGAATTTCAAATAAATAAATGGAATCATAATGATGTGTTCATTGTTAGTACGAACTATGTACTATTACCTAATGCTTGGAAAATTTGAAGAAGAACCTGTGATAGCCATACTCACTTAAACACAGCACTTAAGGACACTTTCCATGGTCACACAGCTAGCAAATGTCAGGAGCAGGACTTGAACTCAGTCTGTCTGTCACCATTGTCTACCCATATATCATGCCATCTTCCATATGCCCAAATGAGGAGAACTACTTCAATTTGTTACCTTCACATCACATTATCCCATAACAACTTAAAATCTGTTTCCATTGTTCAAGCATTGGACATGATTTCACTACCATGAGTTTCTAACGCAGTTACTCGTAGAGCAATCGGGATTTAAATGCAAATCTTTCCCATTCAGTGTAATGGGACATGTCACTAATCATGGCATATCACCAACACAGCACTTTCTAAAATGAATGGTTTTGTCTCAGAGTAATACAAAGGATGTCATTTAGTCTTACATTTGAAGATATTAAGTGTATCTAGTAAGTGACATACATACTAACCGGTCAGAGCAGCCATCCTGGAAAATTCCAGCTGGGTATCACCCAGCCCTGAAAGGTTGTGTCAACACTGGAACCTGGTGTACCTGTCTTTGAAACCCAACATGTGTCACATATTCTCTGATGAGAATGAAGCCCTGTGGAAAGTAAGCACATCCAAACTTGTTTTTTATTTGCCATGAAGAGAAAAGATTCTAGGTTGCTGGAAGTCTTTTGAAATAGGAAAATGTCATATGCGTACAAAGTGTGAATGTGATGAGCCGGCACGAGTCATTGCTCCGAGCCCTCACAGCCTTCTTCACGCCGGACAACAGTTTCCTTAAAAATAAGGCAGACGGTGCAGTCACTGTTTTTTGTTTGTTTGTTCTGTCTGTTTCAGCGAAGATGTGAAAGGTGACAGGAAACCCTGAGCAGCAGACATCCTGAGATTGTTATTCTCACCACCTCTGCACTTCATACACACACTGGGTCTCAGTCACATTGTTTTCAGAAGCACACAGGGCCTTAATATTTAGCATTTGTTCAATCATTTGTGTTTTCATTCAGAACTTTCTATATACCAGTGGATTTTTCTTTCCAATTCTATCTACCAAAATATCCTATATTTTCTTGAAGATCCTTTTCAAGTATGAGCTTTTCCAACATGACCTTTATGATTAGCTGTCAGACAAGTTATTTCTCTCTCTTATGCAAAAAAAATTTATCTTAAGTCACTCATTTCACATTGTCTTATATCATAATCGTTTGTGGAATAAATGAAAATCTCCAGACTGTCAGCAACAAGAAAATTATGTCTTTCTGTCATATAAAAGGAACTTATTCATTATACTTTAAAAGCATGAATAAATTCTACCTAAGTGAATAATGTAATTAGTCAGAGTTCTCCAGAGAAATAAAGTCAATATAACATGTTGTATAAACATGATATATATGAAGATATATATATATATATATATATATATATATATAATCTATTATGAGGAATTCACTCATGCAATTATGGAATCTAAAGAGTTCTATAATCTACTATCTGCAAGCTGAAGACCCAAAAAACCTGGTGTACAATTCAATATGAGTCCAAAGATTTAAAAACCCAAGTAGCTGATGGTGCAAATCCCAGCCAGAGAGCAGAAGATGAGACATTCCACCCCAAGCATGAGGCAGGAAAAGGGGATAATCGATTCTCCATTCTCTTCTGCTTTCTATTCAGGCTTTCAATGCAAAAGGTGATGCTCACCTGCTGTGGAGAGCAATCTGCTCTACTGCATTCACCAATTTCCATGTTAATGTCATCTAGACAGCCTTACATGCACCAAAAACAGCATTCAACTTGTCATCCTCTGACCAAACTGACAAGTAAAATTGACCGTCACAAGTCATGACTATAGGCCACTGGCACAAAGGTATGATCTGGCTCCCTAACTAGAGTCTTCGAGGATAGTCACCATATCATCTCTTCTACCTTCTATTTCTCTCCTCTCCTGTTCCCTTCTCTTCTCTGTCCTTCCTTTCTTTTCCCTTCCCTTCCTCTCTCTCCCTCTTTCTGTCTCTTTTTCCTCTCTCAAATGCCTCATTTAAGGCTGCACAAAAAAACATTGAAATACAGTTTCCAATTGGTCTTGAACAATAAACTAAAAATCTATTTCATGACTCTATCACAAAGGAAATATTGCCTTGAGAGGTCATATATATTGAGGAATGATGAGACTGCACAAAATTCTTCTGGGAGGCCAATTCTTATGGGTGTCAGATGTCACATTTCTGTAATGTGGGCCATTACAAAAAGTAGCACTGATGATTTTTTTTTGAAAACTATAAAAATATTCCACCATCTGCCATGAATATAAAGAGTGATGAGAATGATGAGTGATTTTCAATTTTTTAGGAGCCTGGGTAAAAACAAGGAAATGGGAAACAATCAGGAAATGTATAATTTGAAAATACACTTGAATTTAGTACAATTGATAAGAATGTTGCAGAAAGGGATCAATTCATGGTAAACTAAAGCCAACCAAAACTCAGGGATAAAATTAAACACAAGTCTTGTCATTCAGAAAGCGTCATTTACAACTGTAGCCTTGAAATGTTTACTTTGCATAGGGCTGTGAAGCTGCTACAAACAGGCTGATTTTATCTCTATAATGTTCTTCAGGAAAAGACAAGATTAAAATCCACAGAGCAAAGCACCAATTAAAATTATCAATCAAGTAAATTCAAGAAAAGAATCCTGGGTTGAAATACCCAGCTATTCTTGGGTATTTTCCCAGAAAAATTGAAAATGTCATGCCACAGTGACATATGCGGGCCTATGTTTATAGCAGCACAATTTGTAATAGCTACATCTTGGAAACAGCTCAAATGCCCGTTGACTACAGACTGAATAAAAAAAACGTGGTATTTTTACACAATGGAATATTACTAAGCTATAAAAAAGGGTGATCTTGAAGTTTTTATACGTAAATGGAGGCAATTTGGGACCATATTCTTAAGTGAAATAAATCAAACTCACATTTATAAATATTGTATTGTTTCCCTAGTGTAAAGAAAAATAAAAAACTTAAAGAGTAATAAGATCCAAAATGTACAATAGATATTGTAGTAATGAAAGGGAAAGAGACTGCTCAAAAGGAAAGAACAACTGGGATAGGGGAAAGGTGAAAAGGAAAAAAAGAAAAGATTATATGAATGTAGGTATACATATATAACTGTGAGTATGTATATATATGCAAGATAGATAATTACACTACTAATCTCTGTTAGTTCATCAGAAAGAAGTTTGTGCTGTCATTATTTGATTGTCTGATCACTTTTCATGCCTAGATCTTGTAACCTGAACAATTGCTTCTAAGATAACAATATGCAATATATTAACTAGTGTTAATTTCCTACTATTTTTTTGAAATTCTATATCATTTCTATCCTTTTTCTGTCTCACTTTTTAAAATAAAAAAAAGAAACTGAGGGTCTGTGTTTAAATTCTAATGTATCTACCCAATTATGAATCTGTGAGCAAAACACTTGGCTCCACTGAGTCTCAGTCTTCTCATCTATAAAACAGAAAATTAAAATCCACTTACCTTCTTACGGTGTGCTTTTGTAATTAAATAAAATGGTGTTTGAGAAATCACACTGCAAATTATAAAATGTGCAAATGTAAAATGTTAAAATAAAAACTTCCCAATACCAATAATAAGGATGGCAACCACACTTTTTAAGAGAAAATGTTGCTCTGGCCGAGTTTATTCTTCTTTCAAACGTACACAAAAGTTCTCAGGTGGGCTATGGTGGTGCACACCGGTAATTCCAGTACTCTGGGAGGTTGAAGCAGGAGAGCTGAGCCCTGGCAGGACAGCTTACTGACACCTCAAAATTTAAAGAAAAAAGGTTTTAAAAAATACCATAGCTCAGTGCAAAGGCCCTAGGTTCAATCTCTAATAACATGGGGCAGTGGGGGAAGGGGAAGGAATTCTTAAATCATGTTGAAAATTAAATGACATTTGGCTTAAAATTAATTACATATACTTCTCAGATGAAGAAGTAAAAATGGCAAACAAATACATAAAAAATTGTTCAACATCACTGGTCATTAAAGAAATACAAATTAAAACAACATGGAGATTTGATTTCACTCCAGAAACTATAGCTATTATCAGCAAATCAAAAATAACAAATGCTAACAGGCTGTAGTTATTGTAACCCCAATATTGAGTACATAATCCAAGTATTGTAATCCTTTCTCTAGTCTTCTTCACAATCCAAGAAATTATATTTATAATTCCATTGAGACATTATTGGAATCCCGGTAACTTAATTTCAATCTACCACCTCCAATGCAACCCACAGCGAGGGTAAAAACTCCAAGACATATTCAAAGTTAAGGGCAGCCATAAAGATATGCAGGGATAAAGATATGCAGGGGGATCAATTTGCACAACCTAATCAAGATAGCAAGTGAATTGTTTTAGGAGGCTGCTGCTTTAGTTTTTGATATGCAAACTTTATGCCCTGGGAACTCATAGCCACTTTTTTGAGGCTCACTCCCAGTAGACATTCCTGGAGCTCACTGGCTCTGCCATCCCGCTGTGTGTTATATATTTTATAAAGGTCACTTTGGGAGGAAACAGGATACTAATGGCTTTAAAGACTACATACCAGTACGTGCTTCTGATATGTAAACTTTTATGCCCTGGGGACTCATAGCCTTTTTTGTTGAGGCTCATATCCAATTGACATTCCTGGAACTCATTGGCTCTGCCATCCCGCTGTGCCTATATATTTTACAGAGATCACTATGGGAGGAAACAAGACACTGTCAGATGGCTTTAGAGATTACATACCAGTACCTTGCCTAGTCTTATTTACAATGCGTAGGGCCAATTAAAGAGAAAAAAAAATACCATAGTCAGCTCCGAATACATCAACATAAGAAAATAAGTCTCGATATAATCAAAGTTGCAACAATTGTTCTGTGTTCAAGGGGACCCACTCAAGTTGTCTCCCACAGTAGTGAAAAAGGAGCCCTTTTCCACTGTTGGTGACAGTGTAGACTGGTGCAACCACTGTGGAAATCAGTATGGAGATTCCTCAAAAAACTAAAACTAGAGGTTCCATTAGACCCAGCTATTCTCCTTCTTGGTATCTTTCTGAAAGAATTAAAAGCATGGTACCACAGCAATGTATGCACACCCAGGTATATAACAGCACAGTTTGTAATAGCTAAATCTTGGAAACAGCCCAAATGCCCATCAGTTAATGAATGAATAAACAAAATGTGAGGTTTCTTAATACACACAATGGAATACTACTCTGACCTAAAGAAAGATAAACAAGACATTTCTAACTAAAGACCATATGCTTAACAGAAATAAATTGGGCACACATATATATATATATCATATGGTTGCTCTTGTGTGTAAAACTGGAAGTGTAAATAAGGGGTCAAATATATAATTCATATTGGGAAACAGGAACAAAATGTTCAAATGAGACAGACAGCAAGGAGGTACTGGGAGGAAAGAAGGGAAAAGAACAAAAAAGAATAGGAGGTGTGTGTTCGATCCCCGGTGCTGCAAAAAAAAAAAAAAAAAAAAAAAAAAAAAAAAAAAAAAGAATAGGAGGTGTGTTAGTTACTTTTCTCAATTCTGAGACAGAATACCTGACACACAAAGTTAAAGGAGGAAAATTTTATTTAGCTCACAGTTTGTAGAGGTTTCAGTCTACAATCTGCTGGCTCCAAGGCAGGGTGGCTCATGGCAGCGGGCAACAGTTTATGGCAGTGGAAGATAATAAAAACAACCAGAGACAGAGGAAAGACAGGCTTCTTTCTATCCCTTATAGTGTGTGCAGGGTAGCTGCCCTTGGATGGGTATAGCATTCACCACCCTTAATCCCATTATTGGACCATGAACCAGGCACAAACTAGATTCAGTCACTTCTAAAAGCCTGCCCCCCATGACTGCATGAGGCTTTGGGTGGACATCCAGACATAAACCATAATAGAGAGAAACAATGGAAACAAAACTTCTGTAAGTAAAAAGGGAAAGAAAGTTTGAAGGGAAAGGAGGGGAATAGGGAAAAAGCAGAAGCAAGATGTACCATGTCCAAGTATAAAATCCCTATCATGAATGTGATCACTATATATGTAAAATATACCAGTAAAATAAAATACAAAATAGATCTGTTACCAAACATTAAATTAAAAAATAAATTACATAATCTCATGAAATGAAATTTAGTGGAAAAATGCTCTGGCAAATCGTGAAGCTGGGTGGGCAGGTGTAGAAGGGAGGAGACTGAGCCCACACGGAGAAGGTGAGGGTGGGCTGGGCTCCATGCTCCCGTCTTCAGATGTTTTCTGGCAGATACCACTCGAGTCCTCACTGTTTATTCCAAGCTCCCAGTACCAACCACACTAATTTTCCCCTCTGAACTGCAAAGTCCCACAACTTTCACATCACATATCTGAAAGTTTGATCACACGTGCTTATCTGTGACTCTGCTGAATTGTATCTCTCAAAATATTGTCCATGCTTTATAGTTAGGGCATGATTTGTTCCTCAGTGTGGCTCATAACCCGACAGGGCCTGCAACAGGATCCACATTCACCTAGTGCTTGTTGATCATCACTGCGTACAAAGTCTTTATCATAGTCTCCTAACAACCTGGCTGTGCTTCTCTACTGAGAACTAATCAAGAGGAAGAAAGACTTGATTTGCAGAGAACTCAAACAAAGAAAACTCGTGACCATGTTATCTGCTTCCTCAGAAGTCTCTAACAATTCATCAACAGTTCTCAGAGTACAATCTCACTTTGAGACCAAAGCATCAAACAGCAGGCAAAAGACTAACCTGGTGGTCAGAGAAACAAGTCTTCATCTCTGTCGCTGCTGTCTGTGAGCAAATGGGCAAGGCTCTCTGCTCCTAGACCATTGAATTTCACCTTTAAAATAACGTGGTTGGATCATGTGGGCTTACTAAATCCTGGCTGGTGATTCAAAAATTTTCTCGGGTCATGAGAGACAATGTGTTATGTGATAAATGTTGGCAGATCTTGAAAACCCAAAGAGAAGTTGCTCCCCATAATGACTGCTTTTTCTCTCTAAAAGCATGACTATGATTGGGAACCAGGCACCCAGAAAAGTATGCACGAATGCACAGGTTTCTCATTACACCTGGAGAAAACTGAAGCCTGGAAGATTGAAAATTTTAGACAAACAGTAATAGACTTCATGAAAAACAAAAATTAAATCAAACCACTCTTCAAAAAGAAATTCACCTTTATGAACAAATACAGCCTGGGGCATTCTCAGAGTTCAGGGAAGGGCAGAATTGAGGTTATATTTGCAAAATCTCCCAGCAATACGAAAATGAGTTAGGCTATAAATGAACACTAGATTTGCTGCAACCCTAAGAGCATCTATAAAGCATAAAAGCTTTTACCTCCCTGTGAATAATACCTTCCCATAAACCAATCTGTGTTTCTGAGTGCTTTTTCTATAATTTCCGTATCTATAATTTGGAAACATTGTTGTTATTTTAAGACAGGGCGAGAAGTAATTTCCAAGAAATAGTTCCCACAAGCACATTTGCATGCTGAGTTAACTACTATCATGTTTTCTCTGGAAAAAAAAACCTCAAATTATCCATTTATCAATCTGAGATTCACCTTAACTCCTGCTGATCACTCTCCCTTCCTGGGTACCACCCACTGCCTACCCATCATGCTTCCAGGCCCACCTGCAAAGCATCTCTGTGACTCCCACACGCAAGTGCCTGCCCTTCTCCAGCTTACGCACACATTGTCTGGACCAGATAATTTAGGTTTCAGCTGCTTGGGATTCTGTCTTTTGATAGTAAATTCACAAAACCTCACAGAGGTTGCTTCAATTCGAATGATTTTCCCAGAATTCTAAAACCATGGGTTGTTGTATCTGAGACCACTGGAGATGCTTAATACATCTGTAAAAGGGGGGAAAGTGGCCAGAAAAATAGAGACAGAGAGGTCACTAAAATATACTTGTTGCTTGACTAATTATACTAAAATATACCTGGTAGGGTATCTTGAGAAGCATTTATTGATGCACAAATAAACAGATTTTTTTGAACCCTAAGGAAATGAAGTAATGATGGAGCACTTCAGAGTGAGGGCTCCAGAATAAGAATCCCTGGTTTTGAATCCTAACTCCCCACCTTTCTGTGTCATCAGTTTTCTACTTCAGTTTCTCTGAAATCTGTAATATAGGGATAAAACTATACCAAATTTACATGGTGTGGTGAGCACTAAACAAACCGGCATATGAACATACTTAGTTAGCATATGCCTATAGTATACTGAGCAATTCATAGATACTATTGTAATTATTGCTTTGGTTTGAATTAGTAGCCACCATCCCAGTGAAATAGGACTCATATTCAGGTGTTTTGCTCTAGATAGATCAGTTGGCAAGAAATAAAACAGAAACAGACTATGTTTATACCAAAGGAAAAAGAAGCAGAATGATAAAGACTAGTATATTTTGCAGTTAAAACAAGAATTGCTTAAAGAATGGACTTGATGCAATAGCAAGAGACTCCTTGACAGGGTTTCTGAGCATGTGTTGGGGGAAGATTGACAACAAATTTAGCACCCAGCGACTGTATGAAAGGAGTGGGCTGAGGCAGGCATCATCGTTGACCAAGACTGAGTTAAGAAAGGAAAACCATTGTCTGTTTTAAACAAAACTTTGCTAAGCTCTACAATGACACTCTACACTCAATGCATTGATCAGGACAGCTCACGGTATGGGAGCAAACACCCCTTAAATATCAATAGCTTCAAGCAACAAAGGTTTATATCACTCATATCACATGTCACTAGTTAAAGGGAAGAAAGGACTCTGCTTATCACAGTCATTCAAGGATCAGGATTCCAGATGCTCCAATAGAGTTTTGTGCATCATCAGACAAGTTCTGTGCGTCTACATTCTACTGACCACTGCAAGTCACATGGCCATGTCTAATTTCACAGAGTTCTATATTCAAGAAGAAAAAGTAGGAACTTGTTTGAGCACTAATAAACCTTAGAACTGGTGAAGAATATAGACCTCTCAAGCTCAACACAGCACTCCGAATAATGATAGTAATAAAAATAATGATAATAATAAAAATATCAACTAAAAGTCTGCTTTTATTGAACATGAGTACCTGTCAGACACAGATATCTTCCTGATCAATAAATGATAGCTATCATCATTCTCATTGCTATCATTCTTATTCCAAGAATAATGACTCCTCAAAGTATTATCTGCACTCCAAAAGCAAAAATACTGAGACTTAAAGGGATTAAGAAATTTCGCCCAGGTCATACAAACTTCAAAAATCTTATCTCTCATCTGTTTTCCTAGTACAGAATTCTGTGTTCTCTAAATACCTTTAGTGTTAACATCAGTCTAATTTTCCAATGATTATTCCCATGAATTTCCTCAGCATAACTCACAGTTTAACCAAACTTTTCTTTTTCTTCACAATGCCTCTTTGATATGCTTCTGGACACAGAACGCCTCAGATTTAAAAAGAACTCTTCTTCATTTTCCCAGATCAAAGTTGAACCAACCCTCCATAAAGTACTTCAAGAAACAGTGTTCCATGAGACTTTTCTTGATGACCCCCAAGGAAACTACTTTCTCCTAAATTCTATGAAAATTTCTAGCTGGGCATTCTAAATTCCCATAACTCCTTATTTCTGCCTCGATCATCGTTGTACTTATATCCTACTTTTCCCAGCTCACTGTGAGCTCCAGGAAGGCAGGACCTGGGTCTGCACTTCTGGGTGGGTGCAGAGTTTACTGCAAACATTCAGGGATGCAGCATGTGTCATGGAACTTGATCTTTTTTAAAATTTCTGAAACCCCTTCTTCACTCCACGGCCATTCTAATAGGAAATTCAATCTAATCGTGGTCACTAGTCAAAATCTGTCTTCTTAGAGCTCTGTGAATGTGCCAGTCATGAGGAAAACATCCTTGAGTGGCATCTGATTTGGGTTTCAAAAAGCGATGTTCACGTAGTCTCTTCAAATCCAGCTCAACCTAGGGTAGGAGACCAGGTGGTCTTTACTGGAGACAGATGAAGCCACCAACCCCACTCCTCTCGTACTCTCCCGCAGTGTCCAAAGGTTATATACTACTACACTAATAGTAGTCGTCACTCAGTTCTTGGTGAAATTATCTCCACTCTGTCTCATCTCCCTGATAGCCAACATAATTCTCTTTACCAGCCATTAGAATGTAAAATCCAAGTGAAAACACACTACAGAAAATTTCTACTATGTTCTCTTTCCCAAGTCTGTAGGAGGTCAAATACCATCTACCACTTTTGAATATGAAGGAAAATACATAAAAACAAAATATAAATAAGTTATCCAGTTGCACAAGCTTATGTACTTTCAAGTAGCAATCTTTACAAAGAAAGCGTTTGTCACTTTATTAAAGATCTGAATGAAAAGAAGATAACTGAAGAAATGCAACATGATGATTCAGTTAGATGAACCCAGTAGGGAATCAGGTAATAATCAATAAAAGAAAATATTTTTGAGTGTTGCTTTAAAATACGACTGAAATAAATAAATCTTCACAGTTGCTTAAAATGAAGACTGATTTGATTTATTTAAAATAAAACCTTTACCATGTAAACTAAAATACATAAGATATTTGCCTTTCTAAGAATATTCCATTTAAATATTTTCAAGACCTGAAGTCCACTGACTTCAAGAGAACTGGAATTTTCTGTAGTTATGTCTGCTACCGTACATGCATGCCTTTCTGAGACAGGAAATCAGATTTTCACAGGAATGCATGGTCCATAAAGATAATGCCCAACACATATATATATATTTCTAAACTCTCTTCTCTTTTGTCCTATTTTCTATGTAAGCTTTAGAAAAAATCAGAAAATTACCAAGCAGCTGTGAAATTGACATATGACTTTGAGACATTCCATTTAAGAGACGCCTATAATGACCCTGTGTTTTATTTTGCAACCTCAGTTCAAAAGAAAATTTTAAATCACTAGGGTCATGATATGTAAGATGCGCAATACAGAATTCTTAAATAAGAATTGGGCAATACAAGAGATGTTGAGCCTTGAGCTCAAATGGATTTGAAAACCTCTGCAAGTTAAGGTCACTCCCTTCCTGTAAATAAGAGGAAACTCACTGGGGATATAGGAAAAATGAAAGACCACCAACTGCTAGTAAGCTCACTACATAGTTGACAGAGTAATCTCTAACATCAGCAACTAAATTGAGGTGATGTGGAAAGGTTGACAAAATGTTTATACCTCATCAAAGAAAGAAATTTGAAAGCTGGTGGTTAAATATAGCCTGTTTCTACTAAGGAAACCACTTCTCCATCAACAAAAATGATGGAAAGTGGGACTGAGACCCAAGTCAGAGCTAAGTGACCCTGAGTTTGCCTTCAGGGAGGCACATAACTTCTCAGATCCATGTCACTGTGATCCCTAGGACAACAGATCTCAGATATTTGCCACAGGGACACGCATGATGAGGAACATTAAGGGTGTACTTCCTAAGAACAGGCATAATAATAGTCCTGAATGATAAATTATCTCAGGGACTCCACATAACAGATCCCACTGTTACACTATTATACAGAGGAAGAAACTGAGGCATACACTTTAACTGATTTGCCAGGTAGAAAGGAGGAAATGGATAGACTGCTTACAGGGTAAACTCCTCAGTTACTACTGAAGATGCTTCCTGCGCCTGTCTTGTGCAGTACTGTATCTCCAAAACCAAGTACAGTGATTTTCACACAGTAAGTGAGCAAATACTTCTAAAGTGAATAAGTGAGGTTCATATGTGGCTTTGCTGACTGCAGTAGTCAAGATTCTCCAAACAGAGCCAATAATATGTAGCTATTTAAGAGATTTGCTACAGAAATTGTCTCACTTGATTATGAAGTTAAAAAATCCCATGGTTTGCTATCTGCAGGATGAAGATCCAAGAAAACTGGTAGTATAATTAAGTTCAAGATCAAAGGTCCACATCCCAGGGTAGGTAGGGAATAGGGGATTGAAGCTGTGAGAGCCAGGAGCACCAGTGTGTGAGGGCAGGACAAGATGAATGTCCTAGCTCAAAAAAAAAAGAAAAGAAAAGAAAAGAAATTTGCCCTTCTTCCCCCTAATTGCTCTATCTGGGCCCTCAAAGAACCAGTTGATTCCCATCTAAAATGGGAGGATCTCATTACTCAGCCTACTGATTCAAATGTTCATCTCCTCCAGACACAACCAGAAATAATGTTTTACCAGCTCTCTGGGTATCCCTCAGCCCCATCGAGTTGATGCATAAAATAAATCACCACACCAGCACACTAGTTCTAGCTCCTCCTACTTTCTTTCCACCCAAAGATCTATATCAGCCTGTGAGAGGGAGATTGCTTTAAGAAAATCTTGAGGTTGCACATATATATGTGCTCTCAAACTTGGAAATTCTTATATTTGACAAATTATTAGTCACCATTACACTTTAACTCCATAGTTGAGTGAATGCAGCCATGTGATGGTTCCTCAAAATTGGCTTCTAGGGAAAGATCCAGCAAAGACGAAGTAACAGAATCTGTTCATTCTCCTTTAATGTACCTTTCCCTCTCTCCAAGAGTCACACAGTCTAGCTTAGGACTCTGTCTGCCAACCTAGAGTCTGCATTTGCAGGGATCCCATGTACCAAACTGACAGATAAGTAAGTTTTTACTGGTAAATTGTGAGAAGTGAGACACTCCATTGAGGCGTGGTCCTTGAAATCTTCCACATGACCCCTTCCACCCTCCCACCTATGTGAGAGCTGGAAGACTCAGGTTCAATTAAATAAAAAAGACAACACATTCTAGGCTTGCTACCTTGAGATCTTATCAGAAATGCAGAATATTAAGCCCAATTTCAGCGAACAAGTTCCATATGTGATGCATCTGCGTGCTGAAGTTTTGGGAGCACTGAACTAGAGGATGTCAGAGAAACAAGATGAGAAGTTGCCTACAGACTCCTTTCCAGAACAGTCTATGGGACAGGTCTGCCTAGTGTTCTGCTATAGGCACCTGTCCTATAAGAGAGAAATCCACTTGTGTTTGTTAAGCCTCAGGATTGTACTTGAGTCTCTTGACAAGAGCACTATTGCCTTACCCTGACTAACCCAGTGAGGAATTAGTCTTTTTCTGATGAGTTTCTCTTTAAGACATTAACAAAAGAGTAAAATAATAAGTGCCAAAATAACTGCAGTTCTTTACTTTTGGCCATACGTTTTGAAGGACATTATAATAAGTGTGTGTTTTACTGTGTGACCCAAATGATTACCAGTAAGGATCCACACATTTCCATGAATCCAAGATGGGAGATTGGATTTAGAAACATTATTAAAGACTTAAGAATTACACAAACAAGTACTGCGTGGCCTTGGTCATCTCTCTCGATACTCCCTCCCTCCTTCCTAGTTCCCCCTTTACCTTCCCCTAGTGTAACACAGCAATTTCAGCCATGGGAAAAAGGGCAGAGAGGAAAGAATACAACATGAAACCAACAGGGCAGAGAAATTCACTACCCTAATGTTTGGAAATGACTCTGTGATTGCCAGGCAGCAAAGGGATTTCTGTTTATTTTGCTATTCTATATCCTTCTGTCCCAGGCTTCCTTCCCTAATTGGTAGGTAATGGTCACCCCTTATGTCCAAGGAGCTGTGACGTTCCACAACGCCTAATTCTAAGCTAGTACTTCTGTTTATCATGTGTCTACTCCACGCCAGGCACTTCACTAGGCACTGAGGATTCAAGGATCCTAAGACATGAACTCTGACCTCGAAGAGTTTAATATTTATCAGGGAAACATGCTCACAAATCAATGATTATGAAACACGATGGGAGCAGCTTAGAGTGAAATCTGTCTTCTAAATCTGTGGTTTTTAGTGGAAGGCTTTCTTCTCCAGGTGGTGTCATTCAGGCTGACACTGGAGTAGGTGAGGGCAGTTAGGAGAGCTTTCCAAAGGCTGTAGCTATAGGTTTAGAAGGTCGGAGAAATATGTTCTATTAACAGTCAAGTGTGTATGCTTGGAGGAATAAGAAGATGAGGGGAGAGAAGGGAGGAGAGATGGAGGAGAAATGGAATGAGTAGGCCAGGCCAGATCACTATAGTTGTTTAGACTACACGGAAGATTGAATTTGATCTAGATTCTCATCTTTTTTCTTGTCACTGACTCCTTTGGAAGTCTAATAAGACTATGGACCCATTTTCTGCAAAAAAAAAAAATTACATAAAATATGTCATATATATTATATGTTTTATATATGCTGTATTAGGCAACATAGACATAGATACATGGAATTGCAGTGTATAATATTACAAAGCAACAGAATTGCACTACAGTATGATTCCATTTAGTTGAAGACTCCAAGCCAAAGATACCTGAAGCCGATGACATGCCAGGAAGCAGGGAAGGGACATGATGAGATTTTCATTTCAGAAAGAGCACTCAGAGTCTGGGAGCAGGTAGACAAGACAAACGGGAGGAAAATCCGGCAGCTACTATTGTAGACCGAGTGAGAAAGTCTGAGTGAAGAAGATGTCGTTATTATTATTGTTATTATTTGTTGTGGTCCTTTTAAAACATTGATCTGGCATCTAGAAAACATAGCACCTTCTTTCATGTTAATGTTTTAAAACATTTTTACAACAGTGAAACAAAATGTATTGCTGGCACAAACTTTCTATATATTTTTCTATACCTTTTGAAACAAGAATTTTAAAAAGTAAATTTGAGTAATATATAGATATATTTCAAAATGTCAGTGTTAGGGCACAGCTAAACCCAAACAGGGAATGGAGTAGTCAGCGTCCATCCCCAGAGTCACCCCAAATCACCATGATGACAACAGATCCAAATGCTGACCAATGAAAGCATGTCATGTTAGCAAGTCCCTCAAAGACCATTACCACTGTGATGTGAATTTCCTAAAACACTGAACAATTCCACTCCAAAATGAGATAAAATACCATCATCTTGCAATTTACACAGCCATAACATTCCAGGAAGACCCACTGTCTACTACACATGCAAAATACACTCTATTCATTAGTATAATAGTGTTGCTTCCAGGTTAGTCAATTCTCAGAGTTTTCATCTATACACATGAATGACTAGTAGCATCCTTAAAACACTCCTGGGCTGAGGGCTACTACCAGTATTGGATGTCCAACATCCCTAGCCCTAGTTGTTCTTCACTGTGGAGTCCAAAACTGTGTTCCCACAAAGTTGTAAAGTGCCGTATGGACAATAAATACCATGCCTATTAAAAACCAGCAGCATAACAAGACCTAAAATATCACACTAGCACATGTGTGAATGGTGAAAGAAGCTGAAAGAGGAAAAACAAGATGGGTTTAGAGAATAATAAAAAGGAACTTCTTAATATTTCTAACACACATTTCTAAAGAAGCAAAGATTGAGCCAGGCATGGTGGCACACCTCTCTAATCCCAGCACTAGGGAGGCTGAGGCTGGAGGATTGTCACAAGTTCAAGGCCAGGCCTAGTCTACATAGTGAGACCCTGTCTAAATAAATAAGTAGATTAAGAGTGCTTGTAAAAGACCCCTCTTGGGCAAATTCTCTCTCCTCTCAATCTCCAGATTCAGTTAGTAGCTGAGGCTTCAAAGAAAAGAGCAGCTACTTACTCCCCCACCCTCTCCAACTGCCCAAAGGGGAAAATTACCCTTTGACCCCCAAAGCCATTTACTAATGACCTGCAGCATGAGATTGGATGGCTTTTCTCATTAGTGCATGACTACATTGCAAATGTTATTGCCAGCTAGCCGATTATAAAAGCATAAAGAGAAAGTAATTAGCACAATCATTTTACATAGAGTAAATTTTAGTACAGCCAGTTTGTCAGAGATGCAATTTCATGGGATCACAGCCATGCATTAATGGAGTTATGGGAAACTGTTAATTTGTTATTTGAAATGAAGTCCTTATCTCTGACCAGTTAGTTCAGTGAGTGCTTGATGCTAAGGTGGCCGGCGGCACAGGTCGCCTCCAGCTCAGTCCAGTTTGACTTTGTGTGTCGTGCAAGTGCTGCCCAGTACTCTCCGTCAGCCAGCGCAGGGAAAGAACTGCTTATCCTGCCTAGAATACATTCCAGGGCTCCACGAACATAGATGAGTGGGGAAGACTTGCAGGGAGAATTTATACCCAAAATGTATATGAAAGTGGGACAACACAAGGGCTCTTCGTGGTGACAGAGCTACTCTGTCTCTGGACTGTTGTGGTGGAGTCACGAACCTACCCATATGATAAAGGCTTATAAAGTTAAACACACACAGAGTACAGATAACATGGGGGAAATCTGAATAAGATTAGTGAGCTGTGTCAAGGTCAATATCTTGGTTACGATATTGTATAGCTTTTGGTGACATGCTAATTTAAAGTCAACCAAGTAAAGGGTACTCTGGATCTCTCTCTGTGATTGCTTACAACTACATGTTCACCTACAACTGTACCAATAAAATTTTGATTAAGAATGAAAAACTGCATGTGGGACTGGCTATGGATAAGTAGGACGAGCCATGTATCTCTCAGTCAGCAGAGAACTCAGGGAGCAAGATTCTGGAGACCGCATCTCCTGAACCGTATCTTAGTGCTCTAAATGCATAGTTCCCCTTCATCTCTTCTGCATAAAAATCTAAAGCCCAGATATCCAAAGTTCTCTAAGCCTGTCAACTTCATCCATATTAGATATTGTTTGTCTCATTACTGAGTCAAGTGTGAATTCCTAGGGTTTGGATTTTCAAAGGAAAAAAAATGAGAAAACAGTAATCTTTTAAAAAATTATTATCACTCATCCCAAATACAAATCATCTCAGATATAAAAGCATATCAACCCTCCTCTGAGAACAGAGCTCTGTATCAGTCAATCTTTTGAGTTGGTCAAACAAAATATGCCTGAATATCATATTTAGCCTTAATGTACAAGTTTTGTACATTACAAAACAAACACAGTTGAGGTTTGGTTTCACTTTGAAATGTGCTGCAAATGATTATATAGAATTTTTAATTGTTGTGCTTTATCTGTAGATTGAGGATTAAACCCAGGGCCTCATGCTTGCTAGGAGAATACTTTATTACTGAGCTGCTCCACCAACCCTCTGTCCAGTTCTGCCATGGGAGAGTATTCAGGATAAAGTCACCAACCAAATGTATAGCTTCTTTTGCTTCTCATCTCCCTGAGGCCCCATGAACTCTTCTGTAAGGAAATGTTCCCTGGCCAATTGTGTCAGAGAAATGCTGTGTCTCACACCCAACCTCTCACCTGTGTACTGGGTTGAATGTGATCTTCCATGCAGTTCAGGAATTAATATCTACCTAGAACTTCAGATTTTGTCTTTATTTGGAAATAAAATTTTTGCAGAAGCCAGGCTTGGTGACACATACCTTTAATCCCAGCACTCGGGAGGCTGAGGTTGCTGGAGTGTTGTGAGTTTGAGGCCGGCTTGGGCTACAACATGAGCAAGGGCAGCCTCAACTACATAGTGCGACCCTGCCTCAAAAAAACCAGGGCTGGGAGTTTGATTCAGTGCTTTCAGTGCCTGCTTGGCAGGCACACAGTTGTGAGTTTGATCCCCAGTATCGACAAAAAAAAAAGTTTTTGCACATATAAGCAAAGTGAAGAGGGAGTCATGCTGGTGGACCCTAAATCCAATGACTGACATTCTCATCAGAAGAGGAGAGGACATGCAGGGACACACTTGGGGAAGTAGCCCACGTAGCCAAGAAGGTGAAGAACGATGCCACACCAAGTCAAGGAATGACGACGTTGGTCAGCAACCACCAGAAGCCAGGAGAGAACCCTGAAACACTTTCTTTCTTAAAGCCTCCAGAAAGGGCCCGCCCAGGGAAACCACTGAATTCAGACTTCAGGCCTTGAGCTGTGCGCCAGTAAGTTTTTACGGTATTGTGAGCATTAAAAGCAACCCCAGGAAATGAGTAGAACAACCCACCCCAGAGATCTGCAGCATGTATTTCCATGCTGAAAGCTTTAGGTAATCCTGAAAGACCCCAAATTTATCTCACCATAGAAGCATTTTCTCCATAAAATATCCATTAATCTTTCATGGAACATATTATGAAACTGCTATGTTAGACTATTTCAAATTTCCACGTGCACATGAATCACTTGAGGAATTTTTTAAGACGATGACTTGATGGTCTGCATGTTTTGTAAGCTCTGAGGGAACACTTGTGCTTCTCAGCCTGGGACTACATATGCAGTAGTAAGTCTGAATCTCATGCATCAGGAGCCAAGGAGATAGCATGAATAATCTTCCACATCTTGCTTGTCTAGCTCAAATAACAATGATTTTTCTATGTGTGGTAGTTTGATTTTGTTCTCAGCTCTTTGTCTCCCATATGACTTGTTTTGAGCCAGGGAATATTCATGAATATGCAAGAATATTAGTGGATGAAGAGACTCTGCCTCTTCAGAATAAAGACATGACCTCAATCCAACTAGTGACCTGAAATCCAGCCTGGTCCATCCAAACCCAGTCAACTATATACCTAACAGAGGAAAACAAATGCTTGCTATTATAAGCTATTCATAATTTGGTTTGGTTGACAATCCAGCAAAAACTAACAAGCATACTGCCTTCTATATATCTACCCATAACCACGGATACAAACCTTATGCATAAGCTAACTAGTACAAAAAAACTAAGTAGCAGGATTCCTACTCAGAGAGTTGACTATATAACTTAGGCAAAAAGGGATGGGCAGATGAAAGAATGAATTTCAGAGTAAAATCACATGAGATTGAGAATAATAGTAGTTTGCTATAATCTAAGTAGGCTGCAGTCCTCAGAGAAAGGTATGGATGACCATTGTGCAGGTAAGGAAGTAGAGAATTCGTTCTGGGAGTTTGAGGATGTCCTCTGGAAAAAGGTTTCTAACAGAAAAAAAAAATGTCACAAGCTAACAAAGTATTGATTGCAATGTTCAAATCACCTTTTCTGACCGTTATGGGAAGGCTTACATACATTATAATACTGTGGCAGGCCATTTGTGACCATTTGGAGGAGAAAGAACATTGCACTGGCACATTATTCTCTCCCGGCACGGTAACAAAGGGAGGCACGGTGAGGGGCAGCCAGTGACCGGCTTTCAATAGCCGTGACAAAGCGAAGGCTCTGCGGCCAGCGGCTGCGGGTGGGAGTCTGCACACATTATTTGCCCAGTGGAGCTGATGGAAGCTAAGAAATATTGGAGCTGGAAAAAAAAAAGTGCTTTGCACCAAATCACTTTTTATTTCTCACTTAATAAAAATGTCCTGGGCTGTCTTTGGTTATTGTGGCTGGGTTCATGATTCATAGATCATAAATGTATGCATGGAACAGTTCTTCCGATGATGTGCCACGGAGTCAAGGAACTTCAGAGAGGAGCGGTTCTGTTCAGAGCGACTGTTCTCCTTACCCAGCTGTCAGCTCACCAGCAGCACTCACTCGCGAGAGGAGACATTGCCACAGCCGTAACCCAAGACACAGAATCAATGCGCAGTACCCCCTGTACCAATGATAATTCTAAATTTTAAAGTTAGAAGTCTTCATAGATGATCTGTTTCTACAAACCCATTTTGTAGGATGTGAAACTAAGGCTAAAGAAAAGTAATGTGCTTAAGTTGGTAGGAGTCCTGAACAAGAATTCCGGACTTGGGGTCCTTGGTCTATTGTTTTCGCACTTGGAGAGAGGTCTTAGAATGGCGCAGGGAGCTTTGTATTTTCTCCACAGCCAGCCCTGCCAGGAGTCTGCAGTGGCTGCCTCCAGACCGGGTCTCTGCCGAAGGATCTTAGCGGCAACTCATCCTGGGAAGAAGCATAGGACACACGGAAGCCACGTTATGACCAATAGCAAGGGAGAGTGAATGTACAGTAGGCTCGGTACACCTCAGACTGTCCTGACCCCACAGCAGCACCCTACCTCCCAACAACTGGCCAGAACTGTGAGAATGTGGAGAGGCAGTAACCAAAAATGTAGCAGCTAACATTTACTTAACATTTTATGTCAACTATCTTATTCAACCTCACCAAAACCCATTTTAGAGATGTGGAAACTGAAGCTTAAATAAATTCTTCAGCTTCTTGATGCACACGTGTGGGTAAAGAAAAGGTTCAAGGCCGGGGATTTAGCTCAGCAGCATAAGCACCTGCCTGGCAAGTGAGAGGTTGTGAGTTCGATCCCCGGTACTAAAAAGAAAACGAAAGAGAGAAAGAAAGAAAGAAAGAAAGAAAGAAAGAAAGAAAGAAAGAAAGAAAGAAAGAAAGAAAGAAAGAAAGAAAGAAAGAAAGAAAGAAAGGAAGGAAGGAAGGAAGAAAGGAGGGAGGGAGGGAGGGAGGAAGGAAGGGAGAGAAAAAGAGAAAAAAGTGAGATTTCAAGGTGTAATTTGTACTTTGGAACTCTTGCCCATTGCCTCTATTGTATATCAGTTTGCCCCTGAAATAATCTCTGTACAACACATGAAATAAAACTTACCCATTCCAGTGTAGTCACAGTCTCCTCACTCCACCCCACCAAAAGAATTCTGCCACTCTAAGTCAATTCACTTGCTTCACCCTTTATCCAAAGATAAAAGGATTGTCTACTCTCTTAGGACTTAAGAGTGGACAGGGTCTGGAAGGATCTGGAAGAGGAATGAAAAGACCAACTCCTACCAAAGAAAGTTACACCAGTCTACAAGAAAAGCAAGGAGAAAAAGAAATAAAAGCCGATAAACCTAGAGATAGAAGTAAATGGTGACTAAGAAGCTCCAGGAAGCGTGTGAATTAAAAGGAGAGAAAAAAGAAGAGGTGTTTCTGGGGATTAATACATTGGGTTGATAGAATAAAACGGAGGTGCTTTCATATTATTGTATGGTTACAAAATTGTATTTCAGGAATGTGACACCATTCAGAGGTAGATAACTTGAATGAACCACAGTTCTGAGACCGAAGTGTATAAATCCAATTGGTTCACATCTATTAAGAAATAAGGAGTAGAAAGTTTCCCCCGTGCAAACTTGTTCCACATAGTGGGATTAGGGCAATTCCTCACAAACACAGCAGACTCACGACAAAGGCCACCAACCACGCCAAGGGCAGGAGAGCAAGGAAGGAACTGGCCAGTCCAACATCTTGTGCGTGCGTGAAAAGAGAAAATAGCAAAAAATAAAAGCTCACAAAGAACACTTTTCCAAACACACAGACAATGCCCTCTGTACCTAGTGACCTGGCTGGAGGATTGGAAGGGTGTGTCTTTGCAGCAATCCTCCTGAAGATGGAGGCAGAAAAACGCTGTCTTATTCTATTCTCACAGTCCAAATATACCTCCCGTTTATGAAAACATAAGAAAGCATGGATTATTTGCTCTACCTTTATTTAAATACTAGAAAAATATAAATCAGAAGATATATATGTATTATTAGTATTATCATCATCATCATTATTACTTGACCTTTAAGAAAAAGAAAGACCCAGAATTCCGGAAATCTGAAGCAACAGGGTCACAAGTTCAAGCTCACCCCGGTCAACTTAGCAACTTAATGAGATCCTGTCTCAACATAAAAAATGGCTGGGAATAAAGCTGAGTGGGAAGGCCTGAGTTCCATCTCGGTACTTCAAGAAAAGGAGAAGAAGGAGGAGGAACAGAAGACAGAGACAGAGAAAAAGGAAGAGGAGGAGCAGGAGAGGAGGAGGGAGGAAGAGGAGGAGGAGGAGGAACTCTGCCATTTGTAACAAACATGGGGGAAGCAGGAGGACATTATGCTGAGTGACATAAACTAAACACAAAAAGAATACTCCTGCATGATAGCCCACATGCGGTATCTAAAAACACATCAGATTCATGGGGAGTAGAATGACAGTTACCAGGGCTAGGAAGATGGAAGAAATGGGGACGCGTTTGTCACATGCACAAATTCACAGGTGTACTAAATGAGTAAGTTTTTTGAGTGCTTGAAGACTATAGGTAACAATCCAGTGTTGTATACTTGAAATATTTTTTCTTTTATATACTTTTTATTTTAGTCTATTAGTACATGTGTGTAGTATATAATGTTTACATTCCTTGTGAGGCAATGGTACATAACACACACGTACAGGCACATGGTACATCTGAATTCCTTTTCTCATCCTCTTTCCCTTTTCTTCTTCTCCACCCTATCATCCCTTAATCCCTTCCCTTTTATTGTATGTGTTTGCATTATGTAATGTTTACATTTCTTGTGTGGAGTTAGTACAGGCACGTAACATATCCCAATACCTTTTTTTTTTTCACTTAACCCTTCTCTTTCTCCATCTCTTTATTCTCTTTCCCTTTGAGAATAATCTATCTTCCTACTTCCTATTAGCTATCTCTTATTGTGCTCTTTCTTTTTACTCTGGGTTTCTCATATAAGGGAAACCATGTACTATTTAGGCTTGTGTGTCTGGTTTATTTCACCTAGTGTTATGATCTCAGGGTGCCTCTATTTTCCCACAAATGCAAATTTATCTTTCTTTATATCAGAGTAGTACTCCATGGTATGTAAATACCTTATTTTCTTTATCCACTCATTTCTTAATAGATATATGGATCTCTCCCAAGATTTAGCTATTATAAATTGTACTTCTATATACATGGATATTTGTTAGCACAAAAAAATAGTAACCACAACTATATGAAGGGAAGAATGTATTAATTAGTTTGACTGTAGTAATCAGTTCATTATAAATATATTCAGGTATGTATAGACTACATGCTGTGCATCTTAAATTTCAATTAAACATACATGATTTTAGCTTCCAAATATATTGGTAATATATTTGTATTATATGTGCTAATTTGAAGGACATGCAACAGGGCACACCTGTCCTGCAGGAAAGTAGATATTTCAGTATGGGCTCTCGAATGACAATGAGCCCTGCAAAGTGGATTGAAGAGATCACAAGGAAACCATAGGGACTATGAGGAAGCCCATGGGGAAGGGGAAACCAGAGGTCTGAACTTTAAGCAAGCACAACTTCTGAGTTGCTTAGCAACCTCTTGCCTGGAGATTAAGAGTGAGTCTTTCACATGTCTGCAATGAGCGATTTGTTGTAAGTAATAAAATTATATCTGAGACACCAAAGAGCTACTTTTGCTTTTGGAGGGGACAAGCACAAAACCAGAGCAGTCAGTCACCAAGATTTATTAGGTTTGCACCATAGGCTGCCCTAGGGTTTAGAAAGAAATAGGAGACTGTCCCAAAGACTCCTTGAAACATTCCCTACCCCAGCAATACATACTCATATATGTGAAGTTATTGAAAAGAAATAAGCTTACCTCTCTGAGTATTTTTCATTATATTTTGTGTGCTTTGGCAATGCATTGGGTTATCTTATTTGTTTGTGCATACAAATGTTCTCATGACCATTTTAATGTAAAGAAATTAGACTTCTTTACAAAGAACTACCTAAGATAATGATAGAAAAAAATACATAAACAGTTTTCCAGAGTTAAGTCATAGCAGAGTATTTTGTGACCCAGTCAGTCTACTATTCCATAAAATCATTAGTATGCAAAAATGGGCATGATATAAACAGGCTTAATTTTGGAATAAAGTATATTTGGAAGATAAAGAACAGACATACCAACCTCTTCAACATCCAAACAAGGAGACAAAGAAATCCAAAGTAGCTCTTTTCCAACAAAGTCTTGGTGACAAAGAAAGTGCGTAAGGTTCTACAAACAAAATGACTTTCAGATAGAGGAAAGTCTTAACTGGATTCAAAGATGAGGCCTATAGAGTGAGCTAGTTTTGCATGTAGATGATGCTTAAGGATCTCTAGTCCATGTCATTGACTTGGGAAAAAAGACCATACATGTGGTGTGAAATGAAGTGGGACACAGATCACAGCTGTCATCTCTGGAATGCGATCATCCTTCCTCTTGCACTGCCCTGGGGAGCACGCACAGCAAATAGACTGGCTGGGTAGAGGCACAGAATATCTCTCCCATGTGAGTGGACAGCCGGGCATCTGGGCTGCCCAGACACTTGGATCTCCACACTTGTAGATGAGAGGCAGGCAGGCATGCCAAGGAACAGTGTCTGCTGATACATCCAGAGCCCTGACAGGCAGGCAAAGGAAGGACCACATGCCTGTTATGATCGGGATGTGCTTTGTTCCCCAAGGGTGCAACTGTTAAGAGCTTGGTCTCCAGTGTGGAGACATGAGAGATAGTGGGACCTTTAAGATGCAGGGCCTAGGTGAAGGTAATAAGGTCACTGGGGGTGCTGCCCTTGCAAGGAATAAACACGCTATTTATGGACCCCAGTTCATTCCCATAAAAGTGGATTGTTATAAATAAGACTGGCCCCTCCCTAATCTCTTACTTCCTGTCTTACCTTGTGATCTCTCTTCCCCCCATGGATCACCACCAAAGAGGTTCTCACTAAAGAGCAAACCAGTAGGCCCACCCAATCTGAGACACAGCCTCCAAATCTGCAAGCTAAGTCAATCTCCTTTCTTTGTTAAGCATCTAGCCTCAGGTATTTTGATATAGCATCAGTAAACAGACTTAATGCTACACCAAACTACGAGCATCTCATTTACTAATATGGCCTGTTGGAATTATTGCTGGTTTTAATATAACCTAAAAGAAATAAAAAAGAAATGGAGAGACACATACCAAGAATACTATGGAACAATTCATATCACATATCTCTCCTTAGAGTGTGATGCAGCCTGGTTGATGGCTCCATCCAATAACCACCTACCCACCAGCAGAACCCTAGTTCTATTCAGATATTCTGAGAAGACACTGAACACATTTGTTTTGCACAAATAGGTGCATATTTTACTTTTAAGGAAAAACATGACCAGGAAATATCAGTCAGATTCACAAGGGGATCTCAGGTCCAGAATCAGTGAAAGGTATGCACTGACCAGGCATTAGTGATGTTAACTGCACACACTGAGAAATGCAAATACTATTTTTAGACAAAAAAGACACTGAAGGATTTAGGAATGGGATCGTAAGATAGGAAACACATTGAGATACGGGAAGAAAATAGAAAGACAAAACAAGTTTGATAAAATGTTGATTATTATTGAATCTCTGTGGTGATGAGCATAAAGGGTTCATTATGCTCCCCATTATAAATGTTTTACCAAATAAAACATGTTTTTAAAATAGTGTGCAAAACAACAAGGAGAGGTGATTGAATTTTCAGTATTCTCTGCACACTTTGCCATTGTGAAAGTCAACCAAAATAATATGGGCCTGGTTGTAGTGGCAAAAATCTTAGATCAACACAAATAGTACATCTAGTTATTTAACTATTAGACTTGCTTGAATCCAGACATGTTAGGTTGAGTTAAACATTCTCCTCAGGTCACAGTATATTAGCAGCTTATACAAGTTTCCTCAGGTGTTGTATCTACGTCCACAGTCCCTCCAATTCCTCTCATCCACCTATAAGTGTACCCTTCTCATTTGGTCAAGTGTAAGGTTTTTGTACATGCTCTTGAAAACACAATTTCTATGCCTAGATATATCATAAATACATTCATTTTTAAAAAATATCAAACCAGATCTCTACAGATTAGCTATTTTTAAAATCATTTATTATTGAGAAATGCATATTGCATTTATGTGGAAGAAACCACAAAAATGTCATTGACCATATATAAAATATTCCAGTTTAGTCCCTGAAGGTATAAATCAGTGACTGAAATACTATCATAATATCTTTCTTTCATCAATAGTGATAAAATAGTGCTAATTGCTTTCAAATTCCATGAAGAATGTGCAATCTTATGAGATCTCTTTCTATGTAACTTAGATCAAATGCTGCTTTTACCCTCAACAGAAGCAAATAATAACGCAATAAAAGTGTCTGTGTTTCCAGTTACCTCTGCTTTACACTTGGATGGCTATCATCTGGCATCTTTCCACTACAAACTAGTTACGTGGGAGTTATCATCACATAGTCAAACTCTAACTTCCAAATGAAAAATGACACCATTCAGCAGATGTTCCTTAGTTAGGGAGGGGAAGGGAGCACCAGGAGAGACACAAGATTAAAGGATATACTGAAGCTAGACTACCACTGAAAAACCTGTCTTGCAAGAATTTCCATAATGAACATGGAGAATAGAATTAACAATCCCTGTAGATGAGAGTCCTGGTTGACTCTACTGAACAGCGCTGGTAATTTCTGATGTTTATTTTGCAAATAAATCCCCTTCCATTTTTTACCATTTTCATTTTGTCTAGAAATGTTTACTAGAAATATTAACGCATTGTTGCAAAAGAACATCACTTGATGTTTTTTATGCTTAACTCACTGAAATACATCATTCTCTCCTTTTAATTCTTATGAGGAAATTAATTTTGTTTTAAGTGCTTTTTAATTACTGCTTTAAGAAACTAAAAATCATGTAAATTAGGAGACAGGTGCACTACACAAACTATCAAACTGTAAACAGGCCCTCCCCAACTCACACATCAGGTACATTTGCAAAGTTTCTTAACAAGTCTGGTGTTGAGAATTCAAAGTATTTTTCCCATAAAGGTATGCTGCACTGTATGATTAGTTTTCTAGAAAAATAAAAATGTCTCTGCCCTGTAAACACTGACAAATTGTTTTCAAACAACCTTATTCTCCAAGTGAGATCCTCACACTACAGGGGGCCACTGGACACTTTCAACGGGTCTGCAAAGTCAAATCTATTTTCTCAAAACATCTTGAGATGTTATTTACCTTTTCACTGTGTTGACATTTACACTGATATCTCAAAGACTGTAGTAGATAAAACCACTGCATCCTTAACCCAAATCAAACACTGGCACTGCACCAGTAATCTTCATGTCCTTCACCACCAATTGCTCACAATAAAACAAAAATGCTTGCTTCACCTAAGAATATCTATAAAGCAATGAACAGTATTAGTTTTTGTTAAGAGCCAATTATAAATACTATGTGGGCTTTCAGTGTGCTGCATCAAAAAGGCAGAAAATGTGCATTGCGTGTCTGCTGCACACAAAGGTACAGTTCAAGTCTGCAGGAAAAAACACCGATGCAATTGCTCAAGGTGCAAGCTGAACTAACCACTTCTTTCGCAGAGCACCTTGCATGTGTCTTGAAAACCTCATGGCAAACAGTGGAAATACTGAACAGGAAGATGTTCCTGCCTGATCCCAGAACAGCATTCCCTTCCATCCAACAGACCCGTGCTAGGAACCGTCCACAATTCCCCAGCAAACTCAACCACAGAGGAGAAGGAGCACAACCTGGGGTCAAATGGGAAATTTCCTATAGTAAGAGAAACTTTCCAAAACTTATTGTATAAATATCAATTAAAGGAGAAAATTAAAGCAGGCATTTAAATCCTCCATAGCCATAAAAGAGATCAGAAAATCAGCAATCAAGGTTTAACCTCTGTACAGCTGCTCCCACAGTTTCTCAGAGGACAGGTTTGTCCACTCTGTTTGCAGGTGGGTTGTTGAGTCACTTTCCTCGTCCCTCACTGCTGAGACGCAATGCCTGACGCCACAATCTAAAGGAGGAAAAGCTTATTTTGGCTCACGTTTTAGCAGTTTCAATTCAAGATGGGATGAAAGAAGGAACGAGTAAGGGTGTTAAGACTCTTTCAGGTCGTGTCTCCAGTGACCCATCTCCTCTGCCAGACCTGGCTTCTTAATGAGAAATCAACTGTAACATCCCCATAGTCTAATTGCCCTCCAAAACCTCTGCCTATAAGCATATTAGGCTCTCAGAGGACATCTAGATACAAAGAACAACATGGATGGATCCCTAGTATGCAGCAGTGACAATTATACAGCAGCTTTCTGACTTCTATTTGCTGGGGGGGTGGAGGGACAAATGGATGGATGGATGGACAGATGAATAGATGGGTGACAAATAGAATAGATTCATCCTAGAGGAGATGAAGGCCAAGAAGTAGAAGGTGTCTCAGCAATTTGAGAACAGGCACAATCCAACTGTTCAGCACCTCTGCTAAGACAAATTAAATATTTTCACAATAAAAAGATAATTAACTAACCTTACAATGGAACACGTAAGGATACATTCATACACATAGACTGGATTTGTTGGTTACAAATAAATATAATACTGAAAAGCTGGAAAGTAGGGTGAAAAGAAATGGTAAATGAAACAAGAGCAAGTGATTCAAAGGTCTCCTGGGAGTCTTAAAAGTTTTGAACTCCTTCTTGCCCTGGCACATGGGTTGGTGGGAAAAGTAGAGCACGTTCAGAAGAAAAGAACGTATGATTCAATCTGAACTAACAATGTGGCTATCTGTGCCGTAATGTCTTGGCCAGCAACCTCACATAGGGTTGTGGAAAGAGGTGAGATCATAAGAGGAAGACTCATTTCACCTCCAGGAAAAAGTGGACCTCCCAATATACTACTCACTTTATCACTTATTCCAAATTTAAATCATTCATAACTATAAATGTTCAATTTGTCTCTCCACTTAACTCTCTTCCACACTGGAATAGCAATGAAAACTCCTGGGGGGAAAAATAGCAAATATCATTACATGATTAAAGAGCACTCACTTCTTAATATCTTTCAAGAGTGAGCATACCTGACTTTTGAAAATTCAATTCAGGTTGAGTCATTGTGCATTTACTGAACACTTACTGCATACCAGGAGTTAAGCATTAGGAAAACAAAGTGAATATGTGATGTTCCCCGCCTTCTAGGAGCTCACAGCTCTAGAGAATGCAAATGGCTACACAAATGAAAACCCAGTGTGTGTGCAATGGAACCACATGGCAACACACTCTTTCAAAGCAGCAGTCCCCCAAACTGCAGTTTCCTATTTATTCTTCATAAAAATAGTAGTCACCTTTCTTTATCCCTGCTGATATACTATGCAAAAGTTTCCACAATAATTCTATGACAAATAATATGAATTAATAAAATCAATTAATTCGTAGATTCAATAGATTGTTCCAGGAAAATCTGAGACTAAAGAATTAGCGACATCTGAGCCCTGAGCATGTCAAGCTTAGAGCGATCGCTGGAATTAGTGATAAAAAGAAGAGAGGGAGTTTGTCACCTGGCATGGAAATCCACCCTCCTTTCCTACCCCAGCAGGTCTGTAAAAGAATAACTCTGCTAAACTCTGGTAAAAACCATCTGCTATGGGCAAGGAAGTTTATGGCTGTTGATTTTCCTGACTTTGAACCCAGCATGGGATCTGAGGGGTCTCAAGGACAAGTCACTCAGGCTCAGTGCTGGGGGGCAGGGTGCAGGGGCAAATCTGTAACTTTATCTAGTATATGTTTCATACATAAGCACAGAGAAGAATGTCCCTCAAACAAAAGACAGAATGTGCCCTGACTTGGAAACAGAGTTTTTGCAGATATAAGCAAAGTGAAGATGGGATCATACTGGATCAGGTTCCTAACTGAACCTCTAGACGTTGGTCAGAGGTCAATAGGGAGTTTTCAGGATGAGGTCCCAGGAGCTTCCCAGAGAGACCTGGGAAACCACGACAGAGAGCAAACCCAGAGGCCCACCAGAAGCCTCCCCAGACAGCTCTGAATGGAAGCAGGAGACTTCACAGGAGTGGCTAACTTCTCCATGCAGAAGCATAGAACAAGGATGTCTTCTAAGATTTAAAGTTCGATAGCCACAGTGTCTCTCTAAAAGAAAGAGAAAGTGGAGTTCAACTCAGTAGAGAAGTATGTGGAGAAACAAAAATGCAGTTCAAGGGAAGTTGTAATGATGGTTTTGTTCTCTCTTGTTCGTGCTTGCCTTCACCGTGGTTACCAGAAATTGGCCATATAGTCACCCACATAAAGTATATCTTAATAAAAATCTAATTTCTGTCTTTCAGCAAAAGCTAGCATAAATAAGCATATACACTTAAATGCAATTAAACTAATTCTGCAACTTTGTTCTCTGCTTATATTTCATTTTTTAAATGTACATGAGTTCAGAATAAAGAGAGGATGATGGCAGGGGAGAGGAAGGCCATTCCCAAACGTGGGAGACTTCCTCCTTACAGATCCAGCCTCTGTCCTCCATTGTCTGTCTACTCACTGCCCTGAGGGTGTCTTTTTATTGACTCACTCAATGGGCTGTTCTGCTTTCTAGCTTCCAGTAGGGCATTGGGAGGCATCCTCAGGAGACTGGAGGGCAAGAAGGTAAGTTCTACGTCCTAATGCCAGGACTTTGTGGGCTTTGGCCATTACACCTATAGGATTGTAGCCCTGCTGACTGTCCCTATCCAAATCTCGCAGCCTTTACGTCTAGAGTTAATGTCAGTTCCTCACTGTGCTGGCCCAGTACCCTTTGCTAGTCTTCTTGAAGTTGCCTGCACATTCTTAACAAATGTGCTGTCCTTAAACTCTCCTCACTTCTATCATTGGAATAAGCCATAACCTAAGATCCTAGAGAACATTACATTAAATTTAAAATTTTCAATAGCTAGGGATGGAGCCCTGGAGTTAGAAAAGCCAAGAAAAGAACTAAGAAACAAGTAAAACTATTGCTCTCTCATTTCCTGAAGCTTCAAACATTTCCCAGGGAAAATACAAGGGTCTAAAGCTAAGGGTTAAGATCGGATTCTTCAGATCAGAAAAGAGAAAGTGGCAGAAAAGTGCCAGAATTAAGAAGAATACTCCCATTCATTAAAAGCATCCTATGCACAGGACACAAAATCTAACACTCTATTTGCATGATCTCATGTGATTTCATAAATATCCATTTTCCAGAAAATTAAAATAGACTTAAACAGGTTACTTTACTTGGTTTTGGTAGAAAAATGTAATAGTAGAACTGTCAGTCACTAGCCCTAGGCCTTAACCACATGCTTGTCTGGTAACATCATACCTATGGTTGAGCTTTTGAGAACCTTTGTGTGACAAGTCTCATGTGATGCAAAAGAATAGGGCCTGCATGTCCTATAAACACGGTATGAACCTCAAGAATCTGCAGCTTAACTTTATATCAATCTGCTTATAAAATAACTTCCAAGTTTGAATATATGGTTCATTTTGGTTTGAAAGTTTGCATCGCTCCTAAAATTCATTCTGGAACATTTTCTAATGAAATAATAAAGGTGGAGCCTTCAGGGGGAGACTAGTATATCAGAGCTCCTCCTTCATGAATGACATCTTCTCATAAAGGAGATTTTACTGATGGTTTGGTCTCTCTCTGCCTGCCTCCTTCTGTCAGATAAAAGACTAGAAACAAGGCGCCATCTTGGGAGGAGACAACAGGCCCTCACCAGAAACCAAACTTGCTGATCCCTTTATTTTGGACTTCCCAGACTCCAGAACTTTAAGAAAGTAATTTCATGTTCTTTATAAGTTACTTAGTCTCACATACTTTGTTAAAGTAGAAACAAAGGACTAAGCTCTGGCTGGCTGGCATTTTTTTTTCCTTTACCCTGTTCTGTTTTTTTGTTGTTGTTTGTTTTGTTTCATTTCCTTCTCATGGTACTAGAGATTGAATCCATGCTTTTCACACTGTGCTACATCCACAGCTCCCTACTTTGTCTATTTGGGTTTTTTTTGTTGTTGTCTTTTTTTTTTTTTCTTTTTTTGCTTGCTTGCTTGAGACAGGGTCTCCCTAACTTGCTGACCAACCAGGCTGAGCTCAAACTTGTGAGTGCAAATCTCAAGTCCTGCCTTGGCATCTGAGAGCACTGAGGTGACGGGCATGTGTTATCTCTTAGGCTGTATTTTAATCTTTCCTTTCTCCTATAATTTCCATATTCTTTACACAACGGTCATAAAAATTATAACAATGAAATAACTTATTTGAAACAAGAGAGATGGGATATGAACACACATAGGCCAAGGATTCTAGGAATCTAGAAAAATACCCAAGATACCCAATGTGCTGCCCTGGCAGTGGGAGAGAAGGCTAGGAACCCCTCTCTGAAAATACGACTTTGGTAGAACTCTAGTGGGACTTTGCCAAAAAGCAGACAATTTTTGCTAATATTTTCCCAATAAGAAATGCATGGGGCTCAGTGAAAAATAAAAATGTAGAAACTCTTGTTCATAAGTTGTTACTAACTATTTCCAAAGATCAGCAGACCAAGTTCTGAGTGTAGACTTGTGTGAATGCATAGACTTCAGCCCCTTGAAACTGATGCTGTGGCCTGTGAAGGTTCTTACCTGCCAAAATGAAATTAACATCAGTTAACCAAAAAAATTTTTAAGTCAACAAATAAAACTATAGAAAAAGCAGACTGGCTCAGGGGCCAAAAATCTTGTGGAATATAAGCACACTACCAAACTGTCATTGTAAGGAAAGCAGCAGCCCAGAACAGTGATCCAAAGGCGCCTGACAATCAGCCACGCTTGAATCTAAAGTTCATGGTGAAAAGGAGCAACTGCCTTACTCACTCACCAGAGCTTTTCCTGGAAACAGTTCTCTCCACTCATTAATCTCAGGGACAGCACAGCTGTGGTTTCCAGGAAACAATGGAGACCCTGATGCAGCCACAGCCTCAGAAAAACAGTCATTTGAATGCATCTCTGTTGTCCTAAATGTCAATTAAAAGCAACAACAGAAACGTTAATAAAAAAATTCTAGCACTTAGAACCTGCTTCAAATTTGCCTAAATGTTGATTAATTGTTATTAATTTGTATGCTAAAGGCCAACTTATCTTTTGTTTCCATCTGCTCATAAAAAGTAAGCGTAATCTCTAAATGTTTATGAAAAGCATTAATTTATAACCAAAGAATTTCTTAGCTTTCTAGATATTACTATCACTAATATAAATTAATCAAGATTGTGTCAGCAAAGTCAAATTATAAACCAACAGAAATCCTTACTAATTGGAAAACCAAATCTAGCTATGTACTAAGTTGTGACCGGAGACTGATAATTTCCCCCAGTGAAGTTTGTATAGCTGAAGGAAGTAGGGTAGAACTGTTATTTAATTGAGGAATTAGATTAGATAATTTATCCTCAGTGACCTGTAATGGGTATTTTCTATAGTAGTTTCTGTTCCTTTTCATTTTTCTAAAAGTAACAGTACCTCACCTTTTGAGGGGGTGCACTTTTCTCCCATGTACAACTGTAATAGAACTATAAATAAGGCCCCTACCTTTCCTGCTGACTGGAGCTTAGATCATCAGACAAGCTTTCTCAGAATTTTGAATCCTAGTAGATAAGAAAAATAAATTTGAATGTCATTCATTCTAGTGGTGGAGCCTAGAAATACCACCGACCTGTTACTGCTACATGAACTCACAAAACCACCCAGATTTCTGCATTTTCCAATTCTTTTTCTCTAGGCTTTCTAACATTTCTATGAACTATCCAATATCCTTGCAGTAAATTACTTTTCTGATATTGTTAGCTGAAGTATCTGATACTTGCAACTAGAAATACACTTAACATGGCTGTGGCTTCTTGTATATTGAGGAATGCTCTCACTCCTAGATGATTAATAAATCAGCTGAAGAAAAGTTCAAGAAGTCCAGCATCTCATGGGAGAAAAAGCTTGCAGCATTTTCAGTATGATAGGACTGGCACAGCAACAAGACCACTATGTGCAACTCAATACAATATAATTATGCTTACAGGTATGTATGATAATGAAATGTACACTAAGAAAACCCAGCCAAATGAATTTTAAGAGTCAGAAAAAATATATATTAGATAAAGGGGTGAAAAGGATTTGGTTTAACAAGATGAAAACGGTGACCCACCAGATCAAAAAAAACTTGACAATTGACAAATATTAATTGCAGT
Source organism: Dasyprocta punctata (assembly GCA_004363535.1). Classification (NCBI taxonomy): domain Eukaryota; kingdom Metazoa; phylum Chordata; class Mammalia; order Rodentia; family Dasyproctidae; genus Dasyprocta; species Dasyprocta punctata. The sequence continues at coordinate 87,147 of RJWM01001744.1, forward strand.
AAGCATAACAGGATCAACTGACCTCACAGAAAATCACGTTATGACATTCTAGAACTATATCACTAAATCACTAGAACCTAAAAATCAATTTTGCTCTAGTACATCAGTTAGGTCAAGTGTTGCACTTTGATTTTTATCCAAAAGAGGAGTCCTGGGATATGTTAGATTTATAAGAAATGTAGGGCCTACAAAGAAAAAAACCTAGGAGTGACTTCCATAGAAACAATTTAGCATTTCTCATCAGTGTGCAAATATGGGGGGCTCAAAATATATTAATTCAAAATCCTCTCCCCACTCTAGGAATATTAGCATAATCCTATGAACACCTGTAACTACTTGAAATCGATCAAAAAGCTTTATTTGTGCTTCTTTAATGCAAAGAAAAATAACTGAATGTACTGACTACAGCTTTGCAAAAGAATATAAAAACATCACCTTGGGGTATAAGTCTTCTGTATATTCTGATGTCATTTGATCCCAACATGAATCTCTTATTTATGGACTGAGGCTACCATCAGGTATGCTGGCCCTGCCTATATTCTGATAGTAGCTTTGATTCTTAGATTGAGCCCTACCAAGAGACTGAATACCTTAGTTTTAGAGTTAGCAAGCTCTGACTTTCCTAGATTGCCTTCTTAGACTGGTATATGAACACACAAAATCACCTGATTTCCCAATGCTATTGTTGCAGTAGCTTCAGAACTGTGATGGTTGGGGCAGTGTTCCCTTCATTCAGAGGCCAGAAGCCTGTGGTGCAGATGGCTTTACCAGTCCACAGCAGATCAGCCTAGCACTCAGTGACACAAGCATTACTGCTGCTAATCAAGCACACCCAGCTGTACCGCCCAGCCTCAGGGCTGGTGTCCACTACCTAGGTTCCTCAACAGGGTCACAGCACAAGACCAGACCAGCGGCGAATTCTACGCAGAGGATGCATGTGGTGCTTTCAGGCTACAGCATTTAGTTGGCAGTGAGAGGACTTTTCATTCCAGAACCCTTTTTCTTACCGATACAAACAGCTGCAACACTCAGTGTAGTGAGCGTGCTAGAGGGAGGACTGTGGAGAGAAGAGATCTGGAGTGGAGTAGCCAGCTGACCTGCAGTGGGCCGGGAGCCTGATAGAGAAATCAAATGTTGTAATTACCAGTCTCAAGAATTCAGGAGGTTTCTTTGGCATTATGTCACTTCTCAACAGATGCAGGGTATTAGAATGTGGTCACCAGTGCATTTTTAAGCAGTACCTTCAAAAAGCACAAGCAAGCCTTCAGTTTTGTCTAGTAGGTCCTCAGCTCACTTGCCTAGCATGACGCCCCCATAGGTCAGCTGGCTACTCCATTCCACATCTCCTCACTTCGCAGCCTGTCTGCACTGAGCCCCCGACATGATCACACAGACACAAGGTTGTTACATTCCATCAACCCCATGGGCCAGGAAGAAAAAAGTACTGTATCATTTTCTTCAAAGTTTTCTCAATTCCACATGTATTACCAGTGAATTTACTATATACCTAATGATGTGTTGAACTCTATGAGGCAAACAGGCCCCGTAGTATAGTTATAAGGGTCTAATTTACAAAGTCGCAGCTTGTAAAATATGAAGTAAGTACTTGGAAATTTCCCCTGAATATAGCTCCTAGCAGGTAATTGTTGACTTCAGTCAGAAGGAAATGACCCCTGGGGATAAAAGTTCTCCAGGAAGTGCCATACTCAGGGACTGAGCTCCTTTCTCTGCCAAGCTTTGCACTGCTGTTCTTTGACTGGAAGCTTTACCTCCACTTATGGTTGAATTTGAGACGCTAAGCCTTTTAAAGTGATTGGGCATAAATAAAACCTTCTTCAAAAGCACACCACTATGAATTGAACTAGCCTCGTTATGAAGATGTGCATAACCAGGAAAAACATCTCATAGAATCTGGCACACAAGTTCATGCAAACCTACATAATGAAGTACGGAAGGATTTAGTGTCTAAGCTCCAAAGTAAGTGTTTAAAATATTATGAAGATGGGATTAATAAAGATTTAAAGACTAAGCAGGGCTTACCTAAGGCTGGAAGGTTGCATACATTTGAATCTACAGCATTGATGGAGTTCTCTATGCTGGCTATGAACCTTTTTGGAAACACCTTTCTTAGTTTCTCAATATGCCCATCCGTTTCTTTTTTCATTCTCCCCAAGTACTTTATAAAACTACAGGGTATTCACATTTAAATTTAAAAGTGAATATGAAAGTTCACATTAAAATTATTATGAAAAAGTGAGTAGCAATTGATGAAATTTAAATCTGAACTGAATATTTATTTTTAATTTTATTTTTCTTTAAATTAATATGCAATAATTATATATATACTTATGGCGGTACGGTGTGATATTTCAATACATGCATGTGTAATGCATAATGATCAAATAAAATTAATCAGCATTATCACTTCTTTACATTTGGAGACTTCAAGCGCCTCTCTTCTGGCTCTCATAAATAACATATAACAGAGTACCGTAAACAATTATCATCCTACCTGCTGTAGAATGCGAGAATTTAATCCTTTTTTTAGCTGTATTTTAGTAATTATTATCTGTCCTCCCTATATTTTCCTTCCCCTAAGCTCAAATAAATAAATTAATGTTGAACCTCAAACTCCTAGAAAAGGAAGAACAAATCAAATCCAAAGCTCATACAAAAAAGGAAATTATACGGATCAGAGCAGAAATTAATGCAATTAAGACTAAGAAACAGCACCAAAAAATCAAAAAATCAAAGAGTTCGTTCTTTGAAACATTAAGTAAAATTGATAAATTCCTAGCAACTTTATCAAATAGAGGAAAGAAAAGACTCAGATTCAGACAATTAAGAATGAAAAGAATGAAAGCACAATGGAAATCTGGAAGTCCATCAATACCTATTTCAAGAACCTGTACTCTAATAAGATGGAAAAAAAACAGAAGAAATGAACAAATTTCTAGACATATGATTTGGCAAAACTGAATAAAGAGGTTATAAAAATTCTAAACAACTCGTTTTCAGTCAATGAAGTTGAAAATGTAATTAAAAATTCACCAACAAAGAAAAGCCCAAGCCCTGATGGATTCACTGTTGAATTCTACAAGAAATTTAGAGAAGGTCTAGTGCTACTAATGCTGAAATTCCGATGGGAAGATATATTCCCAAAGTGATTTCTAGAAGCAAGTATTACTTTTGATACTTAAACCAGAGAAGGACCCAACCAAAAAAGAACACTGTGAACCAGTCTCACTGATGAACACTGGATGCAAAAAACTTTAATAAGATACTGGCAAACAGAATGCAGCAAATCATGAAGAAAATTATGCCCCATGACCAAGTAAAATTAATCCCAGATACGTAATAATGATCCAAATATGCAAAGCAATAAATGTAGCACATCATACTAACAGAGCCAAAGACAAAAATCACATGATCGTCTAAATAAATGCAAAAAAATTTTGAAAATGTCCAACACCTATTCATGTCAAAAACCAGACAGAAAATTGAAATGGATGGTATTTAATTCAATCTGATAAAAGCCATCTATGACAAACCAACAGCAGCATTATACTAAATGATCAAAAACTGAAAGCTTTCACTCTAAAATCAGAAACAAGGCAAGAATGCCCACTATCACCACTCCTGTTCAATATAGTTCTGGACATATTAGCCAAAGCAATTAGACAAGAGAAAGTAGTAAAAGGAATAAAGATAAGAAAGGAAGAAGTTAAATTAGCATTACTTGCAGATGAACTAATACTCTACAAACAAGACCCTAAAAAATGCATCAAAACACATAGATTTCATCACCAAATTCAGTACTGTCACTGGAAACAAAATCAACACTCAAAAATCAGTAGCTTTCTCATACACATAAAACAAGCTCACTGAGAGAGAAATTAGGGAAACCACACCTCTCAAAATAATATCCAAAAAAAATGAAATACTTAGGAATCAGTGTAAGAAAGGATGTAAAAGACCTATAAAATTATGCTATTCTGAAAAAGAAGATTGAAGAGGATATCAGAAAATGGAAAGATATTCCTTGATCATGAATGTGAAGAACCAACATAACAAAAATGGTCATACTTCCAAAATTGTTATACAGATTTAATGCAATCCCAATCAAAATACCACTAGTATACCTCACAGAACTAGAGAAAACATTCCTAAAATTCGTGTGGAGTGAGAAAAGACCTAGAATAGCAAAAATAATTCGCAACAACAAAGGCAAGGCAGGGGGCATTACAATTCCTGACTTGAACTTATACTACAAAGTTACTGTGATAAAAACAGCATGGTACTGGCAAAAAAACAAAGCCTGAGGAACAATAGAACAGATTAAAAGATGCAGAAACAAGTCCAAACACACTCAGCCTTATCTTTGACAAAGAAGCCAAACACATTCACTGAAGAAAAGTAGCCTCTTTAATAAATGGTGCTGAGAAAACTGGCTTTCTACATGCTGAAGACTTATACTCTTCTGCTTTTAGATTAGCTTTTTAACTTGCACATGGGAAAAAGCAGGAAGTTATTTGTCTATGTCTAGCATATTTCACTTAACATAATGTCCTCCAGTTCCATCTATCTTGCTGCAAATGACAGGATTCCATTTTTATGTGGCTGAATAATATTCTATTGTATTATTTATACCACATTTTCTTTATCCAGCCATTGGTCAGTGAACACCTCCATTGATTCCACATCTTGAATATTGTGAGTAATGCCACAATAAACATGGGAAAGCAGCTATCTCTTTGATGTACTGATTTTATTTCCTTTTCCTACAGAAATGGAACAGTTGGATAAAATGGTAGATCTAGTTTTAGATTCTTGAGCAACTATTGTAGTAATCTACATTCCCACTAGAAGAACATATGAGTCCCCTTTCTCCATATCCTCTGTGGCATTTGTAATTCTTTGCTTTTTGATAATAGCCATTCTGATGGGGGTGAGTGGGGTGAGATGAAATGTTATTCTGCCTTTAATCTGCATTTCCCTAATAGATAGCAATATTGAACATTTTTTCTGTGTGAACCATTTGTATGCCTTTTTAAAAATATTTCTTTTTATTTTAAAGAGAATAAAACCAAGCAAAATAATCAGAATAAAGCCAATCAAAATAAAACAGTGTGAGTGATACAGAATTTCAAAACAAGATAATAGGAAATCAATAATGGCTACCATAATGCCTCTTGTTGTCTTCAAAATAGCTGCCCATACCATTAGACATAGGAAAATCAAACAAAACAGAACAGAATAGAACCAATAAAAACAAAACAATGAACACAATAAAGGCTTTCAAAACATGATAATAGTAAATCCAATATAGCTACCATGATATATCTAGTTATCTTTGAAATAGCTGCCCATGCCATCAGATATAATAAAATCAAACAAGATAAAACAGAATAAAACCTAACCAAACAAAACAATGAAAATGACACAGGACTTTAAAACAAGATAACAGGGAATTAACAATGGCTACCACCTTCAGAAGGAGATCTCCCATGGATGCTATACTGCATATTGTTGTCCTCTAAATAGATGATCAGATTACAGACTTTAGACGTGCAAAGTCAGTGAAACACTAAACACTACAAGCATTAAATTGTATTTTACTTCAATAGCTGTCATCTCGGCCTGCATTTCTCCAGATCAGTCAGTTACTTGGGGAGAGGGGTAGGGACCTTGGTTCTTCTTGTTGCCTGTGTGCTGGGAGGGGTTGGCGTCTGGTTGTCCTCCTCATGGCCAGTGCATGACGTTGACTCACAGGAAGTGGTTGGTTTCTTGTTCTTTGTTTGTATGCATTTTAAGAAATGTCTATTTAGATCATTAACCCATTTTTAATTAGATTTCTTGTTTTTTGATTCTGTGTTGGTGGTTTTTCGAGTTACTTATGTATTTTGGATGTTAACACCTTATCAGATGTATAGTTTTCAAACATTTTCTTTCATTCTGTAGATGGTGTCTCTCCACTTTATTGGTCCTTTCTTTTACTGTATCAAAGCCTCTCAGATGTTCATCTATTGGGGTGCCAAAGGGTAAGCAACAATGTAGGCAATTATTTCGGAGTGATTAAACACCCTATTGCTGTGAGGTATGCAATTTGTCTATGTCACCACCTGTTAACCTTGAACAATACCCAGAAATTCTTTGTGTAGCAATTCCTTGTTCTGTGAAATGCAGGACTGGTTAGATGAACTCTGTACTTTCCAACATCTTGATAATTCCCTGACAATTATCCACTGTAGTCTTATAGCCGGCAATTTTCTTTAAATTTTACAAACACACACACAACACACACACACACACACACACACACGCACACACACCTTCATTACAATTGACATGCCATTCATTCTCCTTTTAGCCAAATGAAGAGAAAGAGAATAAAAGACAACCACAACATTTAAATGAAAGACTTATCAGTCATTCTTGTATATTGCAGCTGTTGAGAAGCCATAGGGCAAAGGCATTTATATGGAAGATAAGTTCATTGTGTTGTACAAATTAATGCTGGATTGTGAATTAAATGGCGTGTCTTCGGACAGCTAATTAGCTTTGTGCTGCTCAATTAACTTTTGAAAGGACATGTTGTGCTTCCTGATGGAATACAGAATATACTTCAAGGCTAATGCTGCTCTGGATAATTTCAATTTCAAGCCCAGTGAAAATGACCAACAAGAAGCAAAGGTTTTATAAACCCCAAAACAATTCAGACTTCCCAAAGAACTCAACTTTCAAACCATAAATAGAAAAATAACACATTTTATTTTTAGCCACATCTGGAAATCTCTGTCAGCTAACATACAAGAAATTAACTATAATAGTGTTTTTCACAGTATCATTCATATTTTGAGCAGATAATTCAAAAATAAGTAAGAACAGAAAACCAAAATGAATTTCTTCATGCACTTATAGTTTATAAGATGAAGTCACAAATGCTCCTTCTTCCATAAAATACAGTGTAAGTGCTCCTGGTGCAGAGTGTTTAGGTTTTAGAATTTTAAAAAATGTTAAACAGAACCTGTTTTGGATTTTATCTCAACTGCCGACTCAGAGAATATTCAACATCTTTGGATTTCCTCCCCTACCAAATGGGTCTATGATTCTTATCTTACAGGGTTATTTTGAAGACCACAATTGTCCAAGTATAATGTTAGCCCCTGTTAAATCCAATACCCCTTAGTTTCCTTCCTCTGTCTACATTAGTTAGGAATTGACCTCAGCTCCTATATAGATTTTTTGTTAAATAAAAGGAGTTTCCAATGACTAAGAACATCTCTGTTGGATATATTGCTACCAGATGCTGTGCTAAATAATTTCTTTTAAGTTTTAGATGGAATCCACCACTCATACAAATATAGAAGTAAATACAAGATCAGTGACACAATCTGTTTCAATAAGCCCCGACTTCTGTAAAAATCCATCAAGGCTGAGAATGAAAAGTGAAGCCCCCAGCTCACTCAGCAGATCTGCCCATCTCCTTATCAAGACAGATGGCAGAGCAGGGAGGGAGGAGAGCAATAAAACAGACCAAATCCAGACCTAGAACACTACTCATGGGTCCAGACAGATAGGTGATAGATAGATAGGCAAATAGACAGACAGGCAGACAGACACACTACTACTACTCTACCACAACACCCCCACACACACTCTCAGGACTTGCGAGATCCTACTCTAGATATTTCTTGCTAGAAATGAACTGCTCTATACTTCCTCAAATGTCCATTTTCCTCACTAAGCCTCTACCCACAGAGTGTATTTTACCTCTGAACCCACGGAATATATTTTACCCAAACTGTCTCATTATCATTGCACCATCACTTTGAGAACAGAGAACAGAACGTATTTGCCTTTCCTCACACATCAAATACTTGTTTCTCTTTTCTTCTAACTAGACACATATAAAACCTCTTCTATCTGCCAGAAGACAGGAATTTCTCTCTTGAACTTCCTCCTGAGAGGAGGTGTGAAGTCCACTCTGTTTCCACTTAAGCAGTCTTTTATTTCAGAGCACTTCAACAAGTGACAAGTCATATAAGGCTGGTCTAACTCTTACACTGATTACTCAATCACATTACCAGAACGCAAATCATTTCCCCACTGGAAAAAAAAATGTCTTCTAGCATGCCAAAGCCAAATAAAGCTCTCCAGTTTCTCTGCCATTGCTGGTAACAGTAGCAACTTTTGAAACCTGCAGAAGTCCACTCTGGAGGACAGATTCCTGGTAAGATTTCTTCAGGTGTTACTTAACAAATGCAGTTCATCACCTTTCAGATGTGGCAAGCAATGTAACAGCATTGTTGAGTTTTTCTAATCATACTCATATGGTGATGTTAGGCTTTTTACAATTCATCTGAAATACAGAAATATAAAAAGACAAAGAAGAGGACATTGCATGTACTCATACAAACCAGTTGAAAAAAGCAATAAATTTCCCTTTTAATAAAAGTAGCACAGCCAACTGAATCCATCTGCTTTTTCACTTCAGTAGCAAGGCCCCCAGAGGGAGACATGGCCCCCTCAGGGAGTACCAAAACCAGATTGTGTCCCACTCAGTGCAAGAGTCACTTTTACAATATCACAAGCACGTATAATCTAGCTAAATATACCATAGGGACTTGAACCTTCATTGTCATCTACTTCCTCCAGAAAAAGAAAATGGGCTAGCTAATTTTATTAAGGAGAGAAGGGAGTAAGTGTAATATTTTGTAAACATAAAATATTAGCTCAGTGGAGAATATATTTGCATTTTTATAACCAATTCTTATCTTTGGACTAACCCATCACAGCTGGAACTTTAGACATGGTAGCAGAATAATCAAAAGACTATTTCTTGATCGGAGTGCAAAAGACTTTTCTCTGCCTTTCCAATCATACACTATGATTGGTTGCTTTACCCATATAAAAGAATGCTCCTGTTTCTAAAGGATGAATAATTGTGAAGAATAAAACACTTTTCTTATAAGGAGTCACAAAAATAACCATTTTTACTCTCACATCATTTCCCTTCCTTCACTCCACTGTAATTTATGAAAATGATTTAATACTTTGGACTTCAGTGAATACTGCAAAATCCGGTCTGCAATTAGTTCTGTATGTTTAAGGTTTCCTTCACCAGAGCACATCATAATTCTTTGGAAAGTAAGTTAAGCCTAGAAAAAGATATGAATCTGCAAGCTTCCATTTTTAGAGAAATTGATTTATAACAGAAAAGAACTTTAGTATGATTTCCTAAGTTGAAAACTCCATAATATAAACCTTGCAAAAATTGTCACAGGAAGCTTCAGTCAAATTCAAGTTCTCAATACTGGAGATCAACTTTTATTATTACCGAATGCCAGGGAATGTCTTGGTGCTTCCACAGGCATTAGACCAGCCGTCTTGAAAGACTAATTTTGTATAATCTAATCTGCAACAGAGTTGAGAATAAAGCATAAGACTATTAGGAAGTTTAGGTCTACAGAACAATCCTTAATAATTTATCTCAAAAGTCACTATCTCTTTAGTATTCTTACTCCCTCCATCCTTTGCCTTGCATGTTGCTTGCCTGTTAATGGCATACATCAAATGTTTATGGAGCTGAACAAACCCATACAAAACCTGGGACCAGCTACTCCAGTATTTTTTCCAGCCCTTTGGAGATTTATTAGAAGACAGTATGCCCTCTCCTGCAACATTCTGTCTCGGTGATTGATGATATGGATGGAAGATGATTAAATGTTCTCAAATTTGGAGCCTCTAATACACTGATAGTAATCTCTTCAAATAAATCACAAGTATATGATACATTAAGGGTGTTTTCAAAATTACAAAGGAAGTCAAAGTCCATTTAAGGGGACTCATCGAAACTGTGATTTATTCTGGCTATCAGAAATGTAATAGTGGGTTGCATTCAGAACCTGCTTCTTGAGTGACTTTTTTGTTTGTTTTGATGATGGGTCTGTCTCAATGACATAACCATATTCAGTGAGAAAACAGTTAAATCTGTTTGCAGGACATAAGTTTCACTCTGCATTATTATATTTGCTTTCATGTTCACATGTGAAAGGCAAGAAATAAAAAAAGTTTGGGAGTAAAAGGACACCAGCCAGTCCCCCAAGCAAGTCGAATTGACTGTGAGTATCTTCTTGATTTGCAGGACCAATTGAACGTCTAAACTAGATCCTCTGCTCTTATAGAGAAAAGCTGTTTTCCACACAAAATTTCAAGTTGTTTTAATATGAGAAATTTAGTAAGTCCAGTAATGGTAATGTCCTCCAGTACAGTACAGAGACTCAAAGTTAGAAAATAGAATTTCTGCTCACTTGGAACAGACAAGCAAACATGGGCAGATAGAATAGTTGCCTTATAAATTTTCCTAATATCCCTGTGGGGACAGTGCCTCTGAGAAAATTTCTCTTGTCCAGTCTTAGAGTGACATTTTGCTATTTCTTATTATTTACTTTCTTTCTTTTGCTATTTCTTCATTTATTTATTCTACATATTTTAGAAAGCCAGGTGCTGGGAACATCAGTGACTCAAAACTATCAGGTTTGTTTCATCAGGGTATTAACATTTTAATATGGGAGAGAGTCGAAACATGACAGATCAACTTGTAAAACTGCTGCAAAAAGTGTAGTAAGACACATCCTCAATCAGGGATTTTTACCTAGGCAGGAAGGTCATGACGAGAGTCCAAGGGAAGTGACTGCACACTGTAGAAGTGTGGAAATTTAATATGTAATGAGTGCTCCCTGCAGAAAGAACCCCAGATGCATAGTCCCTGCTTCTGGAAGAGCCGTGATGACCATGAGGGAAGAAAAGAGGGCCAATTTGTGGCTGAAACATAACTTGGGAGAGAGATGGTACAAGATGAGCTGGAAGAGAGATAGGAACAAGAGTGGACTGGCTTTGCTGATCAGGTTAAGAATTTTGTCTTCATCTTGTTAGCAATAGGAAGCCACAAAGTGTTTCTGAGGCATCGTGATCTGCCTTGGGTTATTTAAAGATGAGTGTAGGGAGAAAGAGAGATTGGGAGGGGTCCAGAGTGACGGTTAGCAGCTCAGTGAGGGAACCAGAGTCCAGGCAGAAGACGATGGCAATTTGGACTAGGGAATGTAGAGGAGACGGATGGGTTTGAGAGAATTTGTCCCATCTGCTTCTGTTGGCCATCCTGTGCCCTCTATTCTAAATAGCTCCACTTTTCTCTCATTGATTTTCTTGCCTGCTTAACGCTTCCATCTGCAGGACCAGCTTTTATTGTTATGGTTTATGGTAAGGATTTAGTGCACATTTGTGTTATGAATGACTGGTTCCAACTTTCATTATGTTCTTCCCTGCACCATAAAATTTCTGCAGTTCAATCTGTCCTACGGTGGACCATGTATGTTGTACACAGACAGAAGTTACAGAACAAGGCCCAGGGGCCTCAAAAACAAAACTACAGATTCCCTGGGGAGTCTCCCTCCCTATCCCCAAACTCAATTTTAAATCCACGTGCTGACTGAGCTATGCTGGGAATAGGCAGCTGGGACAAAGTGAGGACTTGAGGAAGGGATTTCATCTCTGAGAATGATTTTCTCCGTAAGACTTTCTGCTCTGCTGCTGCCAATTCCCCTCCCCTAAATCAGCTTTGAGATGATTTTCTTTGCTAACACTTCTTCTAGGTTTCATAGATGCTTAACATTCTAGGTGTGGGTTTCCCAGACTATATACCATGAGATAACTTATAACCTAGTAAGGATAATGTCAGTAGAAAATATTTTTTAAGGATTTGTATCTGCATTATTTCTTTTGACAGTTACAGTGACTCCGCAAGGCAATTAGGACAGAGACTGATTCCCCAGAAGTGTTTTGAGAATGCAAACAACTCTTTCAGGCAACAACAAAGTGAAGCAACTGTCCATGTGGCTCCTGAAGCAGTTGTAATATGGCCTCTGAAAGAGCTGTAATCAACACAAGCCCAAACTCTCAGACTTAAAGTGTATCCCATTCTTCTCATGAATTCTTCCCAAGGATGCTTAGGATTCTGGGTTATTTCAAAGCCTGTGTATCTATTTTACTTTGAAAATGATGTGAAAATGGAAAGAGATTTTAAGCATTTCCAGCTACTCCTAACATCCAGAAATTATTTTCACTAGGTTTCCCTATACAGGCTACTTACAACAAGGAAGATGATCTCTTGCATTAATTATAGACACAGACATGGATGATGGGTGGTGAAAAGCTGGCTTTGACACTTTCCATGCTTTCTCTGACTAGTAAAGTTGATAATAGAAGCAAAGAATTTTAGAATTAAAAAACCCTTAGCATCCAGTTCACATTTGGCTCCTTTGCCAATGTAAATGAATATTCTCATTTCATCTGTGTGTCCAGAAATGTTATATAAATCAACCATTTGGAAAGTAAAGGTTTATGCAGTCATGCTACTCTTGCTCGAAACAGTGGTTCTTTAGAGTCCATTTGTAAGGTAAAGAAAGAAGGTAGTGACTTGGCCTTGAAGTTGTAGCACATTTTGACCCAGAGAAACTTCAGAGTGTGATCCTACTGACAAATGGCATTCGTCAAAGAGCAAGTTGACAATCAAAGAATATAGATTTCTTGCCACCGAGGGGTGTCAATGAAATGTGTCAAAACCAATGCTCAAAAAAGGTGCAAAACGTACACTGGAGAACAGACAGCTTCATCAACAAATGGTGGTGGGAAAACTGAATTCACATGTAAAAAATTGAAATTTGAGGTCTAATTCTCAAAAGTTGATTTACAGTGGATCATACACCTAAATGTAAGGCCTCAAACTTTGAAACAACTAAAAAAAACAGGGAAAGCATTCCAAGATATTGACACAGGCAATGATTTCCTGAATAGGACTCCAATAGCTCATGAAACAAAAACAAGAACTGACATATGGGAATCATAAAATTTAAAAGCTTTGGCACCGCACAGGAAACAATCAGCAGAGTAGAGATAACCACACAATGGGGGAAAATATTTGTCAACTATTCAAGGATTAATAGAATATATAAAGAACTCAAAAAGCTAACAAGAAAAAACAAGTAATCCTATTGATAAATGGGAAAATGATCTAAACAGATACTTCTCAAAAGAAGAAGTACAAATATACAAGAATTATATGAAAAAAATACTCAATGTTTTTAATCATCAGGGAAATGTAAATCAGAACTACAATGAGATTCCATCTCATATCAATCAGAATGGCTACTATCAGTAATGATAATAATAACAATAACAACAAATGGAAAGGGTTTGGTAAAAACAAGCACTTATATACACTTAGTAAGAATCTGAATTATAGAAGAGCCTAAGTTTAGTAGTATACACTGTAGTATATATTGTTGGTAAGAATCTAAATTAGAGTAGAATCTAAGTTCGCTATGGCAAACAGTATTAAGATTCCTCAGAAAGCTAAAAATAGAATTATTATATGATCCAGCTATATCATACCTTGATATATATTCAAAGAAAAGGAAATCAATATACAAAACAGATCCTTGTATACTCATATTTATTGTGGCACTACTTTCAATATCTAATATATCGAATCAGCCTAGGTTCCTATCAACAGATGATCATTGGGTAAAGAAGATGTGATATATAGATATAGATTGATATATATCATATGTAATATATATATATATAACTCAACCACAAAGAATAAAATCATTTGCAGGAAAATGGATGAAGTTGGAAGACACCATGTTAAGTAAAACAGGCCAGATACAGAGAGATAAGTAAAACATGGTCTTTTTCATATATGGAAATGGAAAAAGATAAAGAAATAACTTGAAGTAGGAGAGTAATTTTCAAGGAAGAGGAAAAAATGGTTGAGAGGAAGGAAGGAAAGGTCAAGAAAAAGTCTAGGGAAAGTAGACATGATCGAGATACAAAATAAGCATGTATGTAAATGTTGCAACAAAGATAGTGTATAAAACTAGCTTGTGTTGATAAATATAATAATTTTTAAAATTTTAGAAATGTGGTTATAGGTGTTGCACACCACCAGCTTCATCCTAAAATGAAGTAGCTTCTATGCCCTCATGGGCCCACTTTCTAAACTGCCTTCATGGAATAGATCACATGTGTTAGGTCTAGTGTCCCTACTTTCTAAAACTAAAAGATCTGCTGTTGCATTAGAGTCACACTTTGGACTTTATGCTATGCTTCCATGTGTCTAAAGGCCTCACCACAGTTTCCACCTTCTTTCAGTGCTCACCCAGCAATGTACGAGTTGAGATGATGACTTAGTTGATTACAACAGAACACAGTGATAGCCATGTCGAAACACTTAAAAGAACTGTAGGGTCATGATGAAACCCTCCTCTAACTTTACTATCTATGCCCACTAACATACGGGAAATGGTGTGTTTTACATCAATTGATTAACTATAAAGATTAAAATATGTGTGACACTTAACACTGTCCACTGGCAATCTGCCCAGTATAGGAGGCAAGAGGCAGGAAGAATGTGGAAATTGTTTATCTTACCCAGGAAACCATGGTTTTGAGTCTTATTCTAAAACTAAAAAACATAAACAAAACCAAAATGGACCTATGTTTTTAGAATTTTTCACAGACCCACCACTTCTCAGTCTGTTCCATCACAGTCAAAAAAGAATCTTTAGATACAGTCATCTTACTTTCAGGAATTTTAAAGGAAATCCATATTTACAGTTTTTCTAAAAGTACACTTATAATAGAAATATTTATGAGTTAAAAATTAAAAACAATACAAATGAAGAAGTTGGCTAAATAATCCATTGTATACACATTGGTATAATACTATAACATTAGAAATCAAAATAATAAAGAAGTCTCATCCCCACCCGAGGACCCTCAAAGAGTCAATGTTCCAAGACCCAGGCTCTTTCTATTCCTAGGAAATTTACCTTCTTCAGATGTAACATATGTTTCAAAATGTGGGACTCATATATGGGAGTGATCAAGAGAAGCCAATGCCACTGAAAGATTTTTATTATAGTCATGCATCACATGACATTTCAGTCAACAGCAGATTGTGTATACAATGGTAATTACTTAAGATTATGTTGCCTTAAGGCAGGAGTCATCACAATGACTGACTTGCAATTATACTACAAAGCTATGGTGATGAAAACAGCATGGTACTGGCTGAAAAACAGACCTGAGGATCAGTGGAACAGGTTAGAAGGTACAGACACAGCTACAAACACACTCAGTCACCTTATCTTTGACAAAGGAGTCAAACAAGTTCACTGGAAAAAAGATAGCCTCTTTAATAAGTGGTGCTGGAAAAACTGTCTTTCCATATGCTAAAGACTAAAGCTAGACCCATGTCTATCACCATGCACTAAACTAAAGTCAAAAAGGATCAAAGATCTAAATACTAAAGCAGAAACAGTAAATCTGCTAGAAGACAAGGTAGGCAGAAATCTCAAAGACACAAGGTAGGCAAAGAGTTCATGAACAAAATGCAAACCACATGGGAAGTACTTCAAAGAAACAACAAATGGGATATCACCTTAATTAAAAGTTTTTGCACATCAAAAGAAATCACCAACAGAGTGAAAAGAAAACCCACAGAATGGCAAAAAAATTTTAGTCGACTGTCCCTCAGACAAATGACTTATGTCTAGACCATATAAAGAATTGAAAAACATCAGATCCCCCAAATTCAAAGACTCAATCGAAAAGTGGGCATCTGAGATAAACATGCACTTCTCAGATGAAGAAATACAAATGGCAAATAAACACACAAAGAAATGTTCAACATCACTGGTCATTTGAGAAATGCAAATTAAAACTATGCTGAGATTCCATCTCACTCTAGAAAGAATGACTGCCATCAAGAAATCAACCAAGAACAAATGTTGGTGGGCCTGTGGGGAAAAAGGAACTCTTCTCCACTGTGGGTGGAAGTGTAGACTGGTACAACCACTGTGGAAATCAGTGTGGAGATTTCTCAAAAACCTAGGATTAGAGGTCCCACTGAATTCAGCTATTCCCCTTCTGGGTATTTTCCCCAAAAAATTGAAAACATCATGCCACAGCAATATATGTGCACTCATGTTTATAGCAGCACAATTTGTAATAGCTAAAATCTTGGAAGCAACTCAAATACCTATCAACTGCAGAATGGATTAAAAATACGTGCTATTTCTATACAGTTGAGTATTACTTAGCTATAAAAAAGGATAAATTTGAAGTTTTTATCAGTAAATGGATGCATTAGAGACTGTACTTATAAGAGAAATAAATCAGACTCAATGTTTAAATATCACATAGTTTTCCTAGTGTAAGTTTTAAAAAGTATGATTCAAAATGTGTAATAGATATTGTGAAAATAAAAGGGATAGAAAGTGCTCAAAAGGAAAGAACTACCATGATAAGAGAAAAGAAAGGAGAAGATCATATATATACATATGTATACATATATATGTGTGTGTGTAAATATTTGCAAGATAGATAACTACACTACTAATCTCTGTCAGTTCATCAAAAAGAACAGGTTGTGCTTTCATTGTCTAATTGTTTGATCATTTTTTTCATGCCTAAATCTTATAATCTGAGTAACTACTTTCATGACAGCAATATGCAATATATTAACTGTGTTAATTTCCTATTTCTTTTGAAATTCTGTGCTGTTTTTATCCTTTTTATGTTTTGTTTTTAAAATAAAAAAGATTATGTTGCCTTGTGACATCTTACCTATCTTAGCATATACAGGTCAACTCCAGGATATTTACACAATAAAACCTTCCAACAATGCATTTCTCAGAAGAAATCATCACTTGTTAAGCAAGATAAAACTTTCCTTTTCCCAGGAGGAAGAGACTACACTACAGCACATAAAGCTAGGTCAAGAAGCACCAAGTTCGGTCAGTGAGCCAAGGAAAGAAGGGTGCACTGTGTTTCCCATGGGAAGCGCACAGTAGGGCAGAGAAAACAGTTCAGGACTGGTTCGTATGAAGAATTGTTTCTCCCTGGGGAATCAAGCATAGTTACTTCATCTGTCTAACGTGACTCTGAGACTAGTTTGGCATAGTACAGGCGAGGATTAAGAGTGTGAGTGCAGTGGATAAGTACAGTCTGACAGAGGTATATTTCCTTTGGGTATAAGAACCAAATAGAAGCTGTCATCTAGATGCCCCCTCAAAGTCTCATGCAGCCACAGGTGGGACTTTTTGGAAATGATGACTGGATCATGGGTGTGATACTCATGACTGGATCAATCCACTGACAAGTTTAAGGCTGGTGTGATGTTGGGAGGGGAAGCCTGGTGGGCAGAGGTGGGTCACTGAGCATGGTCTGGAACGGTATATACCCCCTCTACTCCCCTAACTCTGCCTAGCTTCTTGTGGCCTTGTCACAAACTCTTTCTCTTCTGTCATGACCCTCTGCCATGCCACCCTACCTTGGAGCCACCTAACTGTGGACTGGAACCCTACAATCTGAGCCAGAATAAACTTTTTCTGCTTTAATTCATGAGTGTTAGGTATTTTGTCCTAGCAACAAGAAAGTAACTGAGACAGAGGCAGTTTAATGTGGTGCCCAGATCAGTTGGTTTTGCATAGGAAGGACATGCTCCACGCTGAGCCCTTTGCTCTAAGAATTGGCTATTTCTAAGGAGACAATCTTTCCCCCAGCCAGCAAACATATCTATCCTGGAGCATCAAGAATAAGGGCATTAATAAAATATAGCTATTACAAGCACAATGAAGACACAGCTCCCCAACACCTCTAAACCACTGGACAAAGAATCACTTTATGCTACTTACGTTTGTCTCCTTTCTCTAAGAAGTTATCAGACTATCCCCACTGGTCTCCTTTAAGACATCATACCCCCATCTCTCATAACTCTAACACAATATATAGCCTTCTTTACTACTTTCTGCCCTCAGATCGAGGTTAAGATCATCATTTTACTCACCTTTACCCTCACTGTACAGGTGCTTCATAGAATGGACACTTTGCCGAAGAGGACAGTTTTGACTACAGTCATTACCACTGACAGCAGATTGGCAGGAACACTGCAAAAACAGTGAGCATCAAGGAGGTGCATGTAACCCCAAAATGGCAACCATTTTTGGACCTATATCTATAGAAGATGGTACCTGAGTCTCCAATATTTTCAATATATTCTGTCACGTGAAATAGAGTTAAAACCTGTGTTTAAAATGATTTTGCCAAATTCTCAGATACCCCAGAACAATTTTAGGAAGTGGGGTAATAGGAGGATTACAGAGGAAGGGTGGATTTCCTGAATAAAACTGCACTGGAAAATTGGAGAAAAGGAATAAAAACCCCTCTCACCTGCAGTAACAAATTCAAGGCTCTAGAAACTGTTTTTGTCTAACAGCTGAGAGTTTCAGCTGCTTTATGGGAACAGATGAGCCAGGTGAACATCATATGTGATTAAGCCAATGTGGAGCCATTCGCTTTAGGAGTCTTGTTAGCAATTTCACATTTCTTCTGGAGCTAAGCCAACTGATGGGCTGCAACATGAGATAATCGGTGCTACTGATGTGTGAAGGTCCCATAAGAGATGACAGACACCCTCTGAAAATAGGAATCCCAGGGTTCCAGATGCACACAGACAGCATGAATGCATGTAATAACACGGTGCCCGTTTGCAGAATGACAGTCTATTTCTGTGAGATGACAGTAACAAGAATTTCCCCCAAAATGTTGCTCTTCGTGATTTCGAAGGTGAAAAAAATAAGCTGCATTTTCTCTCCAGTTGTTACTGATAAGTAGAGTGTCTTACAGTTTTTCTGCTTAGGAAGCAATGGATACTTGGTGGTAAATTAAAATGCATGTTTTTGATAAATGCCTTTCGAGAACACGAAAAGTACACTGGGCAGCATGGGAAATATTAGTAATTGTTTTCCTTGTGCTCTTCCTTGGCCCCGCACCGACTCTTTCTCAAGTCCACTACATCAAGTCAAGTGCTGCCTGGGAAGATCCCACTCAGGATTTCCATTTTCTCAGTTCTCATTCATTCCTCACCCACCTCAATCCAGACTCTCAGAATCTGCTTGAGCTAAGCCTAATAGTGGCCTCCTAACTGCCGAATTCAGTTAACATGCTGGTACTATTTGGCACCTCAGTTGCATTTATAGTATTCTATGAACGTGATTCTTACACTTGGGAATTTGACCATCCAATGAAGAATTCTAGCAGGAAATCAGAAATTTACATTAATCTGGTGGAGGACCAGGGAGAAGAGGGCTAAAATAACTTCCAGTTCTAAGAGGAAATCCATAGGGAAGTTAAGAGTGCTGAGTACAGACTTCTAAAGCCAGATTTCTTTGGAGGCTTTGGTCAGTGTGGCAAGTATTATGAGTTTCCAGATAGAACAAAATAATCACCAATCAAAGCTGTTAAATGCTGCTTATATCTCTGCATACATCTTTGTGTTTTCTTTAGAATACTTTTGATTCTTTTATGCAAAAGAAGCAACATTTAATTGAAAGCACCTGTTCTACAAACTTGGAAGAGCCCAATACAAGAAAGGAGTTGTCTGTTATATAACTAATTCAACCAAAAGCAAGCCTTGTATTTTTAAATGCTAAACATGACCTGAGACACATAGTAATATTCCACTGCCATGTACCTATATCTGAACATGCTGTAGCCTTCCTTCTCCTTTTCTCTCCTCCTTTGGGTACTGCTACTTCTCTTTTAAGAAGTCTTCCTACCCCACTCACTAAGTCTTGATTCCATGATCATCATTTTCCCTTTTCCCCAACACTGCCACAGAATTTAGAAGGGGTCTTTAGGATGGAATGAGCTGAATCTATCTTGCCTGGTAAGTTTCAAAATCATTGACAATAAACTTGATTTATCTTCTTTGTCTCAATGTCTAGCAATGAGTACCCTCCCAATATATTTTTGAAGATAGTAGTATTAGTACTCACTTATCATAGCATTGATTCAAGTTCATGAATAACCTAAAACAAAAAAAAATGCTGAACCACTGAATTCACTACAATATATAAGTGGAATTACTGAGCTACAATCAGGAGCCAAAGCAATTAATGTATACATTTAGGACATGCTAAATACAGGAAAACTATAAATCTGAGAATTAGTTTAATACTACGTGTGCTTATAGCACAGATATGGAATGTCTTCATTTAGCTTCATAGCAATAGATTACAAGAACACTATTTGAAAGAGTGTCATATTCTTTTATTGAATATTCAATAAAGTAGTCATAAAAATGAAATGCCAGCACCCATAAGAAGCATTGTACAGTCCTGTCATTTGTTCCAACTTAGAGTAAAATTATTTTTTTTAACAATGCCCAGTGATATGAGAAACAGACCCCTTTATTCCTCTGGAAAATGAGCTTCCTTCCTTGGCAATATGAGAAATTCCATATTTCTTAAAAACCACTACCTGCCAGGTACAGGAGAACTAAGTAATGCATATACAGGAGAGTGCAGACCCAGAAATAGGTACCTGGGAATAATAAGTAACTAGACACATGGAATAAATCAGAATCGCTGAGTTCTTCAGCACCTCTAATGGAGTTCACTCTTCTTGCCCCACAACCTAGTGAATTAGGATTCAGTGGAAAGAATTCTCTGATTTCTCCTGTTTCTCCAAGATTCTCAACTCTACCTCCCAAATCATTTCTCCTTTCCTTCTGCCTCTTCTGCATACCCCATGGGTTCTCCTGATAAGTTTCACTTTTGAAAGAAACAGAAAGAAGGACTAAAAACATCCTTCTACTTTCTGTCCTAACATGCAGTTCTCCTGTATCAATTAATTAATGAGCCACTTAGAGAGAGAGAGAAAGGAAGAAGGAGGAGGAAGAGGAGAAAGAGGAGGAGAAAGGGGAAGCGAGAGGAGGGGAAAGGAAGGGAAGAAAGGAAATATACCAATTAATATCTCAATATGCACCAGAAACTATACACATAATTGCACAGAAATGGATTTCTGCATGTCTTATACATTACAGAGAAACCACATAATCCAGAGCCTTCGCTGTGATATTTGCAGAATTCATAATAGTAAAAAAGATGCTCTTTATGTTTCTGAAGACCAGCTCAATGCAGAAATGCTGCTAGACTTTAAGGTAAGCATATGGAATCCTAACGCAGTGTGTTTCCTCTGAGCTTCTGCTGAGTGAATCAGACAACCAGGAGGTCCTGTCAGCGCGTGATAAGGACAAAGCTCTCACCCCGTCTGCAGACAGTAATCAATCCAATTTGCTCACCTCCTGGAGTTATCTGCCCCCTGCCACTCCTCCTCAGGAGGTGGAAATAAAGCCCCCTTGTGAGTCGCAGGCATGATAGATTCTTTAATAACTGACAGTGACAGGAACAAGGCTAATAGCTGGGCCTAAACAAGAACCAAGCTGCTGGAATCACAGCCCAGCACCACCGGTCTGCTTTGGAGAACAACGCAGCCAACTCCAACAGCCTCATCTTGATTTAAAAAACACAAAATGTTAATCATGGGGGAGGGTGGTGTTTAAATCCATCCGCTTTTTCTTTTCAAACTGGCAGATGATTTAATCAACTTCCTTAACAAGCTGTGTAGAGCTGACCTTTAGAAAGCCTCCTGCAAACAGGAATATTTAAAAGCAAAGACTTTCCAAGAATCAATAGAACTAAATGTTATTCATTCATGTTCTCTGCTGTATGGAATTTGCTACAATCTTGGGTCCAGTGTCTCAGCAAAGACCTCAGGAAGTGCCTCCTATAACTTCTGCTCTCTGGTTGGTGGTGGTGCAGTCTCCCAGGCAGGAGTTTTTATTCCCTCTTGAGAGATGAATCATCTGAAGCTCAGAGAAGTTAAATAGATTTACAAGGACGACATAGCTTTTGAGATCCCACTAGGTGAAAGTTACATATCTGCAATTCTCATGGCTTCTGACTTAATGCAGCCAGGAGACAATATATGAAGGCATCAAACAGGCATCTTCCTTGTTCCTTTCTCACCATGTATGCGCCCTGCCCCTCTCGCTTGGTCAACCATATTCCCAGAGATGGGAACATCTTCTATTGTGCACAGTCTGTGTGCTTCTACAGAAAGCTTTGATCCACCAGCTTAAAGTAGCTTAGGGTCCATGTCCACCTTCATCTGGGTCCAACTCAGGTGCTGGCTGCATTGTGATCCCATCCCATCCTCACTCCCACTAGCATGTGAAAAAAGTTATGTTGGTTCACCATAATAGCCCTGGAAGGGCATTTGACTTTTACAATACAATCCTTCCATTTTTACAGATGGGAAGGTGAGACACAGAGACAGACAGTGGCTTGGCTGAGCCTACCTCGTGGGTTAGTGCCTAGGCCGTCCTCCCCAGCTCCCGCCCACTGCTCTGAGGCCACTCCATGGTGCTCCTGCAGTATATGTAAGAGCCACTCTGCCTTCTCTTTTAGGACACCAACATTCCCTCTATTTTTAAACCTGAGATTTGGCACCAGACTTTGTTCATTTTAAAGGGAATTTCTGGCATCAGCCATCCAATGTGGAAGTATTTCTCTAAAATCACACAATTAGGAATCTCACATCGGCATGGCTGCATCAATGGGGAGCATCCCTAGGGAGGCAGGGGCAGAGCAGGAGTGCAAGGAGCAGCAGAGTATCCTTTGCTGTGTGCCCCCAGGCCTGTACCGCAGCTCAGGGTATTGGGCCAGCCCTGTGCATGAAATTTCTAAGTGGAAGATTTTATGTTCCACTGTTAGCCCAGCAAAAGACCCAGGACCTTACTTTCAGGTTCTATGCCCAATCTTTCCCCTAATCCCTGTCCTTTGTTGGCCTAAACACTGCTGTACACACATAGGTAGAACATTTGTTCTTAACCTGTCAGGCTCTCTAGCCTCTATCCTTGCTAGTAAAAGGTAGAAAATGCTAGAAGTAGGATGTGCAGCTAAAGAAGAAGGAAAGAGGTCTGGGTGTGTGCCTTGAAGCACAGCAAAAGCTATGACCTGGGGACAGAAGAGATAAGTCTTAAAAATTCACACCTTTTAAGACTATGGGCAGAGGGGTGGGGTGGTGCTTTTGATATAAGGAAATGAAACTCCCAGCCTGCTATATGTCTGGTACAAGTTTGTGTTCTCTAAAACTGGAGAATGAATTTTAGGAACAATGGAGGTTAAGAGCAGAATATATTTATTGAGAGAAAAAAGCTTCTGTCCGAGGGACAGAAGGGGTCCAGAGTGGACTGCAAAAGATTCTGTCTTTTCTGGGAATGGTATAGATCAAAACCCCAAGGTGAGACAGTCCAAGGTGGGGAAAACATGGGAATTCACAAGGTGGGCAAGAGGTAGGACAGAACTATGGTCAACCAATAAGATTAATTGCTCAGGTAAAATTGATTAAATCAGGGATAAATGGGAAAGCAAGCCATGTAGTAAGCAGGCATGCTTAACAGCAGTGACTCTTTCTGTAGAGGGTTGGGATGGTGACTCCTGACTTCCTCTGAGTGATAAACTATTTAGAATATCCATCCTTAGGATATGGGTGCATTTGTTTATCTTTTATCTTGAGGCCTGGTCCACAGCAGAAGGTGTCTGTCTCCCTCACAGTTGAAAGGTATCCGAGCTTCCGCACTGGCTCCTTCGAGGACCCAGCCCTGTCTGACTGCCTGTAATATCTCGGTCTAAATCAGCTGCCTGTAACACTTTCAATAAACATGTGTGTGCATGTGTGTGTGTGTGTTCATGAATAACCATGCATGGGAGCTTCTATGAGAAATAATCAGTCCTTCATTTCCACAAGTTCTTCATTTGTAGATGCAAGCAACCATAAATTGACAATATTTAAAACAAAATGCATTTGCAATGAATACATAGAGATATTTTTCTTATCACTATTCCCCAAATAATATACTGTAACAATTATTTGCATGACATCATATTAGGTATTATAGTGTTGTTATGATTTAGAGTATGTGGTGGGTTATATGTAAATACTTCACCATTTTACATAAGGAGCTTGGCATCTGTAGATTTAAGTATCTGCAGGGATCCTGGCACCAATTCCTTCCAATATTAAGAGGCGACTATACATCTGCATGTGTGCCTGTGCTTGTTCCTAAGACAGGCAGTGAATGTGAATGTGCTTATTTGCGTGTGTGTGTGTGTGTGTGTGTGTGTGACAAAAATGAGACAAGTAGCATTCAGGAAAATTGTCAATTAAGTCTAATGCCATTGTAGACACAAAAGTACTAACGATAACGAAGGAACTTTCTCGTTAGAGTAGCGTGAATGTGAGAAGCCATGGAATAAGTGTGAGAAAAGTAGGCTCTTGATGTGCAGCTAGCGGAGTCCGCCCCTGTCACAGGCGGACTCCCTGGGGTCATTGAGGGGGATGCCCAGGAGCTGATACACTGTGAGTGTTCGGTGGAAGTTATCCTTGCACATTCTGGTGAGCAGAGTTGAGCAATTAGGAGCAGGGAAAGATAAGAACACTTGGTTCCCTTTCCTCTCAGATTTAAAGAAGGAAGATTTAAAATTTAAAATTTTTACACTCTGTCTCTTAATATCTCCAAAATGGCCTAAATAAACTTTCAAGGATAAATGTCAGTCTGGTACTTCTAAGAAGGCTGTGGCAGGTGTCAGTCTTGACTACCCTGAAAAGCCTACCCGGTGCAGACTGTGCAAAAGCTTAGGAACTCTGAGGCAGCTAGCAGGATAAAAGTCTTCAGAGAGTAACACAATTCTTAACAATTACTGCTAACTATGCAATGAAAGAGAGGACACTCTTTCAATTACCAAATGTCAGCTGTAATCCCTACTTATAAGCACTGGAAAGAAAATGATCCAATAATTACACAATCTGCAGGAAAATTGACAAATATATTCCCAATACAAATGATTTATTGAGCCTGCCTGGCTACAGCATGGCTTCCCTCCTTAATGGAAGCTGTAAAAACCATGCCCTGTGTTTCGATAATCACAGTGATTTCTTACAAACCACTGATTAAGCAATAGATGAGGCAAGCATTTTGGAAGCTCTGAAATAGCTCTGATTTGTTGAACATCTCTTCAAAATGATGGTCTCTTTGTGTAGGTGGCCTATTAAAGAATTATATAGTGGTGTTTCAGAGAGGACCTTTCATAACTGAGACCATCTCAGAGGTGAGAAGAGGTTAAATGTCCTACTGAGGGCATGAGGTAGAGCTGGAATGAAACTCAAACACCCCAATTTCCAGTCTTTTCCATGACACCCCCATAGGCTAATCTATTAACAGGGTATAATCAAATGTGGGCCATTAACCTTTGTTACTTCCCTTTTGAAAGCCAAGCGAATCAATATACTGCTATCACCAATAAGGTACACATTTGGCAAATTAATGACTTCAATAAAATAGAAATAATAATAA
The DNA here is from genome assembly GCA_004363535.1 of Dasyprocta punctata. Taxonomy (NCBI): domain Eukaryota; kingdom Metazoa; phylum Chordata; class Mammalia; order Rodentia; family Dasyproctidae; genus Dasyprocta; species Dasyprocta punctata. Next base: position 112,474 of record RJWM01001744.1, read on the forward strand.
AAACACCTATTCTTGGGCCTAAAATAATGTGGATATGAAGGGTTTGGTGAGAGTAGAAGATCTGGATGGCGATATTACCAGAAAAGAGGCTCATCAGGGACCCTTCTCTACAGAGTCCCTGAATGTCTTTGGATATCCTTAGTAATAAGAAAAGAGTGGCCTAGAGGTCCAGAGAATTGTGAAGCTGAGGCTGTGATAGAAGGAGACTGAGGAAGCAGGGAAAAGTAGAAATAGAAAAGCATCATGGAGAAGACAGTTCGGAGTAAGTTATGAGAAGTTAAGAGGGTAATAAAACATTTAAACTTACACATCATTATGAGTTTGCTAATTGTCAATGGTAATCCTAAAGCATCATTTTTATTACCCTATTTCCCATTTCATGTAAATAATTAAGCCTCTGTGATAGTGACTAAACTATTTCAGGTGAAAAATTCTTTGAAAATCTGATGAAAGTTGAGGATTCACTCCCCCAAATAACTTCACATCTCTGCATGTACCTAAAGTTCTGGAAATGATTTCAGGGTGTTCGAAGACTCTTCAGCTGAAGTCCACTGTGTTGCACTGTATAATATTAAACATACCCATGACTGGCAAGGTCTCTGGACTCTGCTTCTGAAGCATAAGCACTTCATCCTGTGTAGATCTGTGAGTGTACATGTGTGTATGGGAACATGTGTGTTTGTATATAGCGTGATATCTAGGGCATAACCTTTCTGAGGATCAGTTACCTGATTTGTAATATAAGTATATCAATACTGCCACAGTCATCTCAGAGTGCTAAGAAATTAAAGTGAGATCATAGGTAAAAATATTCTTTTAAAAATTTATAAAAGACCAATAAAAATTGGTGACATTGTCATTGTTAATGTTATCATTATGCGTGCCACAGTTCTATGCAGTTTCCAAAAACTGCAGCATCTTTCTACTTACAAAATAAAGGTATTATAACTTTCCAATCATATTAATAAAATTGGTAACATTCTGTGCACCAAAAGGAAAATCAATCATAACCTGAGTCCATCTTATGAGTGAATAAAAGATTCTATCCCCAAGGGGTTGGCATTTGCTGGGTTTACAGAAGTATGACCTTCAGAGACTGATTAGTGCCCCAGTTGTGCCAGTTGTTAAATATTGTGAATATTCCTAGTGGCACCAGTCACATGTGAAACATGATGTGGGATACTTCCAGAAAATGAAAAAAAAATGTACCTATATAATACTTGGTCCACATTCCCGAATAGCCAAGAACCTAATTGTAAAGTTAAGGTCACTATTAACACAAGATACTTCATGTTTCATTAGGTCAGGAAAGGAAATCCTTCCCAGAAAGACTAATGGAAAAACACCACAAATAAGGTGGGATTTCTGGTAGTCCCAAGAAAGACTGGCCCAGTATTCTTGGTTAATTGTCACCTCCACAAAAATGCATGTGGAGACAGAGAGAGAAACTCTTACTGGCAGCATTTAAAAAGCACAGAGAAAACAAAAGTCTCTGCATTCTATTTTACAGATGGCTTCTCCTTCCTCCCCCTTAATTCCAGGAAGAGATTTAATTACTTTAGAAGGGTAATTTGCTAAGTTGTTTAAGACCTTCAGCCATCAGGTGCTATGGGGAAGATCAGTGCTGTGACTACTGTATCTATTTTGGTACTGTGGGTAATGCACCATTAGATTAGATCCACACAATGCTCATTTCACGCAACCAATTTCTGTTCTATTAATTCTTTCCTTAAATCTACTAAGCACCTCTTCAACTGCCTCACCACTGTTATAATTTAATATGTACAACCAGAGTTGGGGTTTAATTGTTTCTTGAGTGAGCAAAAATCCAATATTTGTAAAATGCATCCATTTAAATGAAACCCCAGCCAGAGCCTGCTGCTGCTTTCGGCCTCCTCAGTGATGGCTTTGGTTTTGCTCCTATGGAGCTCACGGCTCCACAACACTGATTCCATTAGCCACGGGAAGGCCACGGCCTCCCGGGGACTGCCCTCCAGTCCTGGTCTCTCTACACTGTCTTCGGCTGAAGGAATTAAATGTGGCAGGAAAAATATTAATGTATGAGCATCCACAGCCATTTCCCTTGCCATCCACTAAGGCGATCCTGGTTTTGCTTTCTTGGATTAAGAAGCAAGCATCTAGCTGGGTGTTCACTAATTTGAAGAGAACTAGGAATGAGAGCGAAAAAGACAAGAAAGCACAGAAATCTATGAGTTAAAAGAGACATCTGAGGAGGGAACAGTAGGGGAAGAAATGGGACTGTGTATAAAGGTCTGAGCAAGACAAGGGCTTTGAAAACCTGTCTCTGTGCAGTGAAGCTAATCCCTCTTTGGCATTTCCTCAAGACTGAATCCAGCTTTTATATTGCTTTCAAGGATTATTAGCTGCTGAACCAGGCTTTCTTTGTATGGAGTTCTGCAAAAAGGACAAGCCTGAGAATGGCTTGTACCACAGGCTCTGGGTGGGGCTGCAGTCACACTACTACTTCAAAACCTAGGACCTCAGTAAAGTAGTGTTAGTTCTTTACAGTTCCTCACCACAGGCAAGAGGAGGCTGCCAGAGAAAGGCTGTCAATGAAACTTAGCAACTAATTGAATCGGATACTAGGGAAAGATCCCTTTCCCCTGAGAAACCATGGCAGAAATATAGCCCCTCCAATATCTTCCCATGTCCTAATCCCTGGTCCCTGTGCATATGTTACTTAATATGACAAAGAGGAGTCAAGATTTGCTCCTCAGAAGTATGCATATTGCATGTGTGTGTGTTGTTCCCGTGGACTAGTGAGTTCAAATATCAAGTCCAAAATAATTAGATTGGACCTTAAAAGCCTCTAGGATCATCTCTTTACACCATTTCCCTGATACGAACATTTATCTTCTCTAGCCACCTCTCTCTCTACTCACTACTGTCAAGCTAAAATCTTTGCATTTGTCCCACAATATCATTGCTGGAAAATTCCCTGCACAGTCATCATTCTTCCTTAAAATCAGCTCCTTGTGTGAGGCTATGAGGGTCACTTCAGTGGACAACAACAATTTTTACTCCTTCTAAAAGTTGACAGGATGATTATCTTTTGTTATGACTCATGTAGTTATTAATTTATTGGAAAATTATTGCACTAAGTGAAAGGCAGCAAGGATAAGAGGTAAGAAGATACAAAAGGCAGGGCTGGTTCTATAGAAAATTCCAAAACAGCGTCAATGAAACTTAGCAACTAATGGAATAGGATACTAGGGAAAGATCCCTTTCCCCTGAGAAACCATGGCAGAAAAATAGCCCCTCCAATATCTTCCCATGTCCTAATCCCTGGTCCCTGTGCATATGTTACTTAATATGACAAAGAGGAGTCAAGATTGCAGATAGAATTAAGGTGATTAATCAACTGCCCTTGAAATGAGGAGATGAATCTGTGTTATCCCAGTGTGCCCAGCATAATCACAGGATCCATGTAAGTAGAAGAGGAAGGCAGAAGAGTGAGATCTAGACAGTGGGCAGCATGACAATACTCAACCCATGTTGCTGGCTTTGAAGACGGAGGAAAAAAGACATAAGCAAAACCATGCAGGTAGCCTCCAGGGAGTAGAAAAAGCAGGGATACTGACCCTCCTCTACAGCCCCAGAAGGAGCTCAAGCCTGATAACACCTTCATTTTTACCCAGTGAAGCCCATTTAGGACTTCTGATCCCCAGAACAGTAAGGTAGCAAATTTGCCCAGCTTTAAGCCACAAAGTTTATGGCCATTTGTGACAGCAGCCAGAGAAAGGAATACAGCACTCCTGCTCCCATGGCCTGGTGTTTCTGCCTTCCTAAAATCCCAGCCCAAGACATAAGCTGGTCATCAACAGCTTGGAGCTAGAGGAAATCCTTGTCTACATTTTACAGAAAAATGCTGTCATCCAACTGGAGCTAGCAGAGCTCTGTGGAGTCAATAATACATCATTTGTGGTTTCAGAGGACTCTATTGGCAAACCTAATGGTGACTGTTTCCATGAGAAAATAAACTCTAGTTCCAAATAGTCAACTTTCTAATGACTACTTGAAATTCCTTATGTTGATAAATCAGGTACAATCTGTCACATAGACTGATGGCTAAATAAGTCACTAATTTTAGACTCCAGATGTGCAGGATATCAGATTATTTATTCAGTTTCAAAACTCTAAAATTCTTGCTTGTGATATGGTCCAGAAAAACAACCTGTTTTAACAGAGACCTGCGCATTATATAAACAATAGACCAAGGCAGTATATTTCCTCAATGAAAAACTCTGGAAGTACATACTTGAGTACCTTCTTGGGGATTCAAATCAGCATTGCTCTAAAAATCCACATGTAAGGCTGCTGCATAAGAGAACACAGAAACATTCTTAGAATTTCTCCCTCAGGGTTATCTAATTTAGACTGTAGTTACACACACACACACACACACACACACACACAGAGAGAGAGAGAGAGAAAATAGGAGTTGGCACAATAAAGCATAAGCAATATCAATGCTGTGTGATATTCAAATCATAACAAGGATGCTAAAAATGTATTTTACTATCTTCTCTTGTAAGTAGTATAACCACACATCTCAGTTTTTCTTAGCCAGTTGCAGCTTTCATCTTATGCCCTTTCCTTAATTATCGATCGTTTCCTCTTTCAATTTCAAAAACCTGCCTGTTAGATGACAAACAGTTTTAGTTACATTTCTCATTGCTTAGACACAGTAACTGACAACCAATGTTAAAAGAGGAAAGGTTCATTGTAGCCCACAGTGTATAGAGGTTTCAGTCCACAGTTGGCTAGATCCAAGGCAGGATGGCATGGCAGGGGGGCAATGCAGAGGAAAAGCAGCTCATGGCAGGCAGAAACCAGCAAGGCAGCCAGCAACAAGCTACAGGTGACAGCCAGCAGCCCTCTTTCTGTCCCTTATATCTTATCTGGCTGCCCATCCCTAGGGCGGGTAGCACTCACACCCAGGTAAAGGAAACTTGAATCCTAGCATCACCCATGTATCAATCCCTGCATCACATCCTGGATCCCAGGATCACACACCCTAGATCCAGCCACATCCAAAACGCCCTGCCTATAGCCGCAGGAGACTTTCGAGAGATATCTATATACAAGCTATACCACAAATTATATGACCACTCAATTATGATTTTCTTGTTTGTTTTCTGAAGTCATAGTGTAGCTCCTTGCTCCTTCTTCTGAGTCTGTTGCCTGCATGTTTCAGTGGACTTCATAATGGAAGGACAGGAAAACAGCAGATTTTACCTGAAAAGCAGATGACATAAACATATGCCTCTTTGTGATACAATGTAACTAAGTGGTAAAGCTTCCTTGGTTACTGTATATGTATGTGTGTGTGCATGTGTATGTGTGTGTGTGTTTAATAAACCCATTCTCAGTCCTCACCTTCTCAAACCCCAACCCAAAGCTATGAACTTTATCATCAGTTACTTGAAGATAAAAGAAATTCTTTCTCACTATTAGTAGGAAGTATAATCATATTTTCCCAAAATGACATTCTTATTTAAGCTATCAAATCTCTGTGGAGTCAATAACACATATATAGATATAGATGATACAGATATGGATGATATAGATATATTTGTGCATATTACTACATATGGTCAGGTGCTTCATAAAAATGTTTTAGTCATTTTTGCAATAGAGATCCCATAAACTCTGTCTCTCTCACTTTTTACTCATTGCTGAGACAGAATACCTGATGCCCAAAATGATTTCTTACAGTTCTTGGAGGTTTCAGTCCACATTCAGCTGACTGCAAGGAAGGGCAACATGGTGGGGCAGTCATTCATGGCAGCCACAAAACAGAAAGATGAACCAGCAAGAGAGAGAGGATATACCTTCCTCCCGCCCTTATGCTATATGTCGGCTCCACCCCTCAGCTGGTACAACACTCACATCACCAATCCCAGCACCAAACAACAAACCAATCACAAATGCCAGACTCAACCCCATCTATGTTTACATGAGACTTTAGGGAGACACAGGACCATACCTGTAACAGACACTATATTGTCTCATGATATCATAGTCCATCTTAATTTGTGTATGCACACCATATGATATTCCCACAGTGGTGAAATTGCCTTGTGGTGCATTTCTTTGGGCCTGTGGCCAGACACCACATCACCGTAAAAGCACATAAGGAGCAAAGCCACTCACCTCATCATGAGCCAAACAAAAGGGAAAAACAGGGAGGAACCAGGTTCCCTTTGAGGTTATGTCTCAGTGACCTAAAAACCTCCCACCAGGACTCATCACTTAAAAGTTCTACCACCTTCCAATATCATCACCCTGAAGACGAGACCTTCAATATATGAGCTTTGGGAAACATAGTATATAAATAGGATAATTTTGTATCAAAATGTCTGTACACATGTTCAATAGATACCTAAGGTAGACCTGAGTTCTCACCTTTGGATAGTCTTGAGAATCTACACAAGTAGGAGGTGAAGGCTAATGTGGAGCTGGAAATTACCTGGCTGGATATGAAAGAATACACAAACTTGAACTTGGAGTCTCTCAGCAGACACTGAGAGTAAGGGCTCTAATCATTTAGGGAAACCTCTAATTATTAGCTGATCACCAAGCTGACCGAGCAGACACTTCAATAGCCATGCATGACAAAAAAAAAAATAGACATTATATAACCAGTTCTGAAACGTCACCAAGCAACAACAAATAATTACCAAAAAGAATGAAGAAGAATATTTCCATAATCACCTTGTGTATATTTAAAATATCTGGCTTTTAACAAAATTTATTTATCACATAAATAAACAGGAAAGTATGACCCTAAGAAAACATTCACATATATAATAGCATCAAAGAAAATACTTAAGAACAAACTTAAGAACATGAAAGATCTGTATACCAGAACCAATAAAACACTGATGAAAATATGGAAAATGGAATGAGCATTTGAAAATATATCCCATTGGAAGAATTAATGTTAATAAAGTGTCCGTACTACTTATTTTGGTTTAGATCTAGTCTGTCCCCCAAGAAGGTTCATGTGTTAAGAAGCAAGGCTCTTGGAATGTGATTGGATTATGTGGTGTTATCGCTGACTTGTTATTAGGAGGTGGGGCCTTGGTGGTGGTGGACCACCGACACATGACCTAGAAGGGAGTATTCTTGTTCCAGACTCTTCTTTTCTCTCTCGACTTGCTGGCTTTCATAGGGTGACCACGTTTTGCTCTACCATACCCTTTGCCATTCTATTTCAGCCTTGGAGTCAGCTTAACATGGATGGTAACTGTGAGCCAAAATAAACCTCTTCTCCTGTAAATTGTGAGTATTGAGTATTGTATCCCAGGAACAGCAAAGTGACCAAGACACTGCCCAAAGCTGTCTACAGATTGAATGTCACTCCTACCAAAATTCCAAAGCCATTCTTTACAGGAATAGAAAAATAATTCTGAAATTCATACAGAGCCACAACAGACCCTGTAGAGTCAAAGCAATCCTGAGCTTAAAGAAAAAAGCTGGGGAAATCACACTACCTGATTTCAAGGTATATTACAAAACTGCAATAATCAGAACACATGGGCTGGGATAAAAATAGGCACATTGACAATAAACTAGGATAAAGAGCCAAGCAGTAAACCCACACATTTATGGTTAATTGATTTTCAATATTATCAAGAACACTTGGAAAACTCAGTCTCTTCAATAAGTGGAGTTAGAAAACCTGGCTATCATCATGCAGAAATTGAACATTTATCTCACTGTTTATAGAAAAATCAATTCAAAAAAGCTTAACAACTTAAATTTTAGGCATAAAACTGTAAAACTACTAGAATGAAACTTAGGCAAAAAACTACATGGCATTTATTTGGGCAATGATTTGTTGCATATGACCCCAAAAGTACAAGCAGCAAAAACAAAAATAGGCAAATGAAATTGCATCAACTAAAATTCATCTGAAGACTAAAGGAAATAACAAGCAAAGTGAAGAAACATCTGAAAACTGGGAGAAAACATTTGCAAATCATTGATCAAACCAAAGTCCATCTTGACAATGCATGTGGAATTCAAACTAGTCAATAACCAAAAAAGAAAAAAAGAAAAAGAAAGAAACAAAATAAGTATACCTTTAAAATTGTCAAAGAGGGATTTAGCTCAGTGGCATAAGCACCTAAATGGCAAGCACAAGATCATGAGTTTCATCCCTGGTACCAAAATAAATAAATAAATATATATAAATAAAAATGCCAAAGAATAGAAATTTCTCAAAAGAATATGTAAAAAAGTCCAAAATATGAGAGTGCTCAATAACACCATTTACATAACTATATCAAAAAGATGAAAGAAAACAAGTGCTGGTAAGGATATAGGAAAAGAAAATACTCGCATACTATTGATGGAAATATAAATTAATATGATTGGTTTAGAAAAAGTTTAGAGGTTCCTCAAAAAACTAATAGAAGAATAACAGTATGATGCAGCAAGCACACTTCTGGGTATATACTCAAAGGAAACAAGCTCCATATGTTGAAGAGATGCCTGCATGCTTGTATTCATGGTAGCACTATTCACAATAGCAAAGATGTGAACATAACTTCTCATCGACTGATGAATAGAGCCCTTAAAATGTGTTACATATAAACAGTGAAATACTAATAACATTTAAAAAGAGTGAGTTGGGCCGGGCATGTAGCTCTGTAGCACAGTACCTGCCTGGCAAGCACGAGGACCTGAGTTAAAGTCCCAGTACCAAAAAGAAAAAAGACAAGAAGGAGTTTAAGTCATTTGCCACAGTCTGGATGTATCAACAGGACAGTATGCTAAATGAAATAAGTCAAGCACAAAAAGACAAATACTGCATGACCTCACTTACATGTGAAATCTAAAAATATCAAACATAAAAGTAGAGATAATGAAAATGGGCAAAGGCAATTAGAGATTGACAAAGAGAAGTGAATGGAAAGGAGATTAAAACGGAATCAAGCTGTGTTATGTACATGTATCTACTCCCTAAGGCAAATATAAACTTCATGTACTTCACTTGTGTACTGTACAAAAAAATTTAATTTCAAACATTCAAACCAAAACTAGAGAATGATAGTCACTAGAAGCTAGAGTTGTGGGAGTAGGTGGGTAAAGAGAAAATGTTGGTCAAAGAATTCAAAACTTCAGTTGGACAGCAGTGACAAATTCTGATAATCTACTGCACACCAAAGTATAAATCTAACATAATTGAAATTAGTGCATCAAAGAAGTAATTATAGTGAATAACAATGTATGATATATTTTTAAATTGCTGAAAGAGTGGAATTTAAATGTCACCACAGAAAATAATAAGTATGTGAAGTTACAGACAATAGATATTAATATTGGACTAATTATCTCATTCAACACATGCATGTATTGAAAGTTCACACTTTGTGCCACAAATATATGCAATTATTATTTTTTCTTTTTTTAAAAAAAGCAAAACAAGAAAAAGGATAGAAACAGTACAGAATCTCAAAAAATAGTAGGAAATTAACACTAGTTAATACACTACATATTGTCATCTTAGAAGTAGTTGCTCAGGTTATAAGATCTAGTCATGAAAAAAATGATCAAATGAAGAAAGCATAAACTATTCTTTTTGATGAACAGAGATTAGTAGTACAGTTATCTATCTTTTATATATACACATACACATATATGTATGTATACCCATTTCCATATAATCTTTTCCCTTCTTCTTTTCTAAAATGTTCAATAGATACTGTGACAAAAAAGTGGGGGAAAGAAAGTGCCCCAAAGGTAAGAACAACTGGGATAGAGGAAAGGAGCGAAGCAATCACTATTTTCAATTAAAAAGAAGAAATACTTGATAAAATAAGCATGGTCCACATACAACACAGACACACAGACACAGACACACACACACACACACAGGGTCAACAGGAACTGTCCTGAAGAAAGTCTAAATATTTGAATTAATTGAAAAATATTTAAAATTTTATTTTAAATATGTTCAAAGAAGTAAAGGAAACTATGTCTAAAGGATTATTGGAAAGTATGAAAAAATGTCTTATCAGATATAAAGTAAAATTTGTTTTTTAAAAAACAGAGCCAAATAGAGATTTTGAGTTGGAAATCACAACTGAAATGAAACATTCACAACTCACCAGAGAACTTCAATAGGAAAACTGCCCAGGGAAAGTTGGTGACCACAAAGATGACTCAGAGATATTACCCACTATCATACGGATGAAGATGAAGGAAGAGGAGAAAAATAATGAAATACATCAGAGAGCTGAAGGACACCATTAAATGTATCAATAAACTTTTAGTTCTAGAAGCACATAAAAAAGCTGAAAAAATATTTGAAGAAATAATAACTGAAACCTTTTGAACCAGTTGAAGAACATTAATCACATATTGACAAAGTTCATCACCTCCAAGTAAGATAAATACAGAGAAATTCACATCTAGACACATTACAATCAAACTATCAAAAGTCATGATAGAACAATAGTCTTGGAAGCAGCAAAAGAAAAGCAGTACACACAAGGAAGCCTCAGATTAACAGCTGATTTTTCATCAGATACTCTTATGATCAGAAGGCAGTGGAATGATACATTCATAGTCATACTCATATTTGAAAGAATTTCCACATCTGATAGCATCAAAAAAGAGTGTCATATGTAGGAATTAATGTAAATAAAATTGCAAAACTAGCACATTGAAATAGATAAGTGGATAGCAAAGATATTATTTTAAGAAACAAGGGTGCCCAGCACGGTGGTGCACACCCATAATCCCAGCACTGGGAAAGCTGAGGTAGGAGGATCACAGCAAGTTTGAGACCAGCCTGGCCTACAAAGTGAGTTCAAGGCCAGCCTGAACTGCATAGTGAGACTCTGTCTCAAAAAGACAATAACAATAATCATAATAGTAATAAAATAATAATAAGGAACCCTTCTAGAGTCCAGTTTGGCATGTAGGAACTTAGAGTCACACTCTATTTAAGCAAGTAAAAATTTAAACAAACAGAAAAATCAGTGTGTTTCTTAAAACTGTCAAGGAAGTGAGACTGGTCACAGAACAAACCACTGCCCTCAAAATTGGAGAGACAGACACATCATAACAGAAAATTATCCTTACCAGAGGAGAAATCTCCAAGAATAAACCTCCTCTGGAACCAGTGGTGTGGTAGGAAAACCTGAACTATCACTGCCAATTACTTGGAAGCTCAATGGAGACAACTCAGAAAATTAAAAACAAAAACAAAAACGAATACCCTCCAGCAGGACTCAGTCCTTAGGGAGTGCTCACACTTTTGAGAGTTGTTTTCCTTCCAACAGCACTACCAGATCCTGACAATGAATATCAGAGAAATGTCTCTTTATGCTTCCAGCATAGGAAGTGGAAAAGGAACTTTTTGCAAGATACGCCATAGCATTTTAACAATCCTTCCCATGGGAAAAACTATTTTACCTCAGCCTAATTTTCTGGGGCCTTATCAGTGCCTAATCTGCCAAGGGGAAGAGAAATAATCAGCTTCAGGTTCCTCTAGCTTGGAAAAGAGAAAATATCCAATTTCAATTGCTTCTAGCTACCTTATTCCCAAGATGCAGAGTGGAAAGGAACTGAGAAGCACTAGTAATGTTCATAGGCCCAGCGCACAAGCTCACTAAAAGACTAACATCTAATCACAGGACTACAGAACAATCCTCCCAACACTTCACCACTACATTACTAAAGGAGATAACTACTAAAGGATTGTCATGTTAAATATACAAAACAAAACAAATTTTAAAAACTCTGAAAACCCAATAATATGAAAATAACCTACCTCACAAAGATATGCTGATGGGCAATAAGCACCTGAAAAGATGTTCTACATCATATGTTATTACCACTACATGTGTATTATAATGGCCAAAACCCAAAGTACAGTCCATGCCAAATGCTGACTTGGAAGCAGAAAAACTGTCATTCATTTCTGGTGTGAAAACAGAATGGTGCAACTACTTCAACGGACAGTTTAATAGTTTCTTACAAAATAAAAGCATGCACTTTGTATGAGGCCCAACAAGTATGCTTCTTGTTTTTACCCAAAAGTATTGAAAGTTTACCTCTGAAAATAAAAATGCATGTGTTTTTTGTAGCAATTTATTCATAATTGCCCAAACTTGGAAGCAATCAAAATATCTTTCATTAGTTGGACAGATAAATAAACTATGAGATGTTCAGGAAATAAACTATCAGGCAGTAACTGTAAAGAAACGATCTACCAGGTCATAAAAAGTCATGGAGAAAATTTGAATGCATATTACTAAGTGAAAGAAGTCAATCAGAAAAGGCTAAATACTGTATGACTCCAACTACATGACGCTGTTGAAGGGCAAAGCTATGAAGAATTAGAGATTAACAAGGATTTGGGAAAAGGAGAGATAGAGTATGGAGGATTTGGGGGGCAATGCAATTATTTTGTAGGATGCTTCAGTGATGAATATTTATTATTGAATGTCCATCAAAACTCATAGAATGCACACCATCAAAAGTAACCCTAATGTAACCTACATTATCACCTATGTTAGGTGATGATGATCTATTAATGATGATGTCATCAACTGCAACAAAGTACTATCATTATTGTCCATAGTTTAAAATGCCGCCCATATATGAGGACAGGGAGTATATGGGAACCCTCTGCTTATTTTTGCAATAAATTCTCCAAGTTGATCTCTCCGAATAAACTCTGTAAATTGACTTATAGATTCAACACAATCCTTATTAAAAGCCCACCTATCTTTTTGAAAAACTTGACAAGCTAACCATAGCATTCACTCAGGAAAGCAAGGAACCTAGAATTACCAAAGCTATATTGGAAAAAAAGCAAATTTGAAGAACTCACACTTCCTAGTTTCAAAATGAAATTACAAGTAACCAAGACTGTTTGATATTGCACAATTATAGATCCATAGATTAATAAAAAGAATTCAGAATCAAAAAAAACTATGCATACATTTATATTCAATTGATTTTCAATAAAGGTAGCAAAAATTCAATGGGGAAAAACTAGTCCTTTCAACAAATAGAGCTAAGATTTATGAATATGCATATGCAAACTGAAACTCCCTTACATTACAACATACACAAAGGTTATACACATACAATATAGAAAAGTTAACTTAAACTGTATCAATGGTCTAAACCTAAATATAACCTATACAACACTTAGAAGAAAACAGGAGAGAAACTTCATGACTTTAGATCAGGTAACTTTTTTATTTGACAACAAAACCAAAAACAAAAAGAGAAAAAAAAAAAACAGATATCATAGACATGAAAGACTTTTGTTCTCAAAGGACCCTGTAAAGGAAGTAAAAACATGACCCACCAAATGGAAAAAAATATTTGCAAGTCACACTCCTGGTAAGAGTCTAGTAGTAAGAATATTAAAGTGCTATTACGATGCAACTCTAAAAAGACAATTTAAAATTGAGCAAAGCATTAATTTCTCTAAAAAACATGCTAAAGCTGCTTGTAAGTACATTAAAAAGATGCTCAACATTATTAGCAACTATAAAAATGCAAATAAAATCACAAAGATGCCCACTAAGGTAGTGTACCACACCCTGGGAGGTGGAGGCAGGAGAATTACAAATTTAAGTCCAACCTGGGCAATTTGGCAACTTAGGGAAACCTTGCCTCAAAATAAAAAATAAAGGAATGAAAATGGCTGGGAATGTAGCACAGTGTGAAGGCCCTGTGTTCAATTCATAGTGCCATCAAAAAAATTCACAGTGGCAGAATGGTTATAATCAAAAAGGACCATAACAAGCGTTGGCAGTGAAATGGGAAATTTGGAGTACTTTTACATTGCTGGCAAAAATGCAAAATTATGCTTCTACAATGGAAAATTTGGTAATTCCTCAAAAAAGTTAAATATAGAATAACCATATGACACACCAATTCCTCTCCTAGGTATTCACCCAAGAGAAGTAAAAGCGTATGTCCACACAAAATCTTATGCACAAAAGTTCATATGAACACTCTTCATAATGAGCAAAGAATGGAAACAACCCAAGCCCATTAATGGGTAAATAATATGTAGTCTGGCTACGCAATGGAAAAATAAATGAATCCTGCCAGGGATTTAGCTCAGTAGCATTAGCACCTGCCTGGCAGGCAGGAGGTTGTGAGTTCAATCCCTGGTACCATAAAAATAAAAATAAAAATAAACAAACAATAAATGAATCTTGAAAGCATTGTACTAAGTGAAAGAAGCCAGCTATACACACAAACACACACACACACACACACAAAACCCACACACTTGCATGGTTACATTTACATAAGTTGTCCAGAATAAGTAAATCTAGAGACAAAAAGTACATTGACGAGTCCTACAGTGTGAGAAACAATAAGGAATGTCTTTTTGGGGTTTTTTTGTGTCTTTTTTTTGGGGGGGAAGTGACAAAATTGCTCAGGAATTGAATAGTGGTGATAGCCGAAAAATTCTGTGAATATATTGAAACGTATATGTTAAAAGGATGGATTTTATCCTTTGTGAGTTATATAACATTTTATCTTTTGAAAATGGGGAAAAAAACAAGAGATGGAGGGGGGGCTGAAGTGATAGAGAATGGGACATAACAAGAATTAAAATGTGCTCTGCACATATAGCTACAACTCCCCACAATGAAAGTAATCATTTTGTATTATAAATACATTCTAATACAAATAAAAGTTAAAAAATAAAAGACTGGAGGTATAGGTCAGTGATGGAGTACTTATGTAGCATGTGCAAGGTCCTAGCTTCCATCCCCAGTGTTGCATAAAAATAAAGAAATAAGAATAATAGTGGCATCTCTCTCAAGCAGTTATTGTGAAAATTAAAAATAAGAAAAGACACAAAGTAATTAACATTACAGGGCCTGGTGGTGGTGGTAGTAGTGGTGGTAGTGGTGGTGGTGGTGGTGGTGTCATTTAGGGAAAATATGTTGTATTCATGGGTTTAAAGCCAAAATATGAAATCCAAATTTTCCCCATCTCTGAGTCTCCATACTTCTTCCCCACTGTCCCTAGTCTTTCTAGATGTGATTCTGAAAACTTTTATTTCAGCTTACTCCAAACACTGGCACCTACACTTAGCAATCTCCTGCAGCCTTCCTTTCTGCTTGGCTTGCAAAGTGAGGGTATTCTAAAATAGGCCCAAATAGCTGCATCTTCTGAGTTTCAGCCCAAGCACAGAGACTGGCTCAACACCCACCTACACAACCAAATAGAATCTTCAGACAGTCGTGTGCAGAAAGGGGATAATTTTGAAAACTAAGAGGCTATGTCATCATTTTAATGAAATAAGAACAGATTTTTCTGGTTTGCACCCATTTGCAACATTACCACTCTCAAACAAGCTTCTCGGAGAAGGTGATTCATCAGTCAGCCATCTCATCATGAGCAGTGAAGAAACAAATCACCATAGTGCTCACATCATAAAAATGGAAATCGAGGAGGTTGCTCATTAATGCAGATTAGTTTTAAACTTGAAATGGCTTTGCTCTGCTGAGATGAATATACATACAAGAAATTCTTGGTGGGCCATGGGTCCCAGTAATATATGATCCTTATTACCTAGCTGACTAATGAACCTTCGTGCTCAAGAGGGGAAACTTCTGATCCTTCATGTTCAGAGTAGACCCCTGCAGATGGGCTAGAGGTTGCTGGGGACAGGGTTGCAGCCAGACTGTCTTCCCCACCATGGGCATCCCTGGTCCTTCTCTGTCAACTCTGGGGCAGACAGGGACTGCAGCAATTAGTCTGCCCCTTTCAAAACAAAATGGTTTTGTACTCAGGTCTCCTACTGCCCAAGCAAATGAGAACCAGGAAATTTAGCAAGCTAACTAATAAAAACAGTTAATGATGGAAGATGACTTAGTGCATTGACCCTTTCAGTATAAGAATAGAAATATGTTTTAAAGAAGGCCTTAAATCTCATAATCTGAAGGGCAGAGTAATGGGAGGTTTGGGGACTTTGAGAAAAAAAAAAAAACAGAAAAAAACAATAAGGGTATTTTCTTTTTCTTTTTTAATGGGAGGAGCTTTTCAAATGCTTCAAATCACACCATACAGACAACTACCTACTGTAATCAGATTACAGCAGATTTCAATGTTCAACCTAATTCTGGATTATAACTATATAGGCACTACTGATTATCTGTCTCTTCTCTTTTGTTTCTCTTTCTTCTACTTGTCTTCTAAATCATCCTCTTCCTCCTCTTCTTCCTCCTCTCTCTGTCTCTCTCTGTCTCTGTCTCTGTCTGTCTCTCTCTCTCTCTCCTCTACCCCCATCCCTTCCACCTTCCATATTAAATCATAAGTTCTCCCTGAATGTGCTACTGTACTCATTCTTTCTCCATGGATTTCGTGTGATAAGAATACAAATATTGCACAAAAAAAAGATGTGTCCTTTATAACACCAACCACCACAACAAAGGCAATCATTTCTAAGCATTACTTCAATAGTAAGCACTGAAATGATAGTCCCCCAATTTTTTAATATTCTTCATATAAGCAAATAATTTTTAAAATATACTTTCAATATATGAATATATTTATTTACAGATTATATAAACATATTGCTACCACATACTATATGAAGTATAGTATTAAATCTTTAAAAGTGAAAAGATAACTAAAACAAGGATCACCAAATGTTCCTGAAGCACCAGACCAGACAATAAATATCTTAGACTTTGCTGGCCATATGGTCATTGTCACCACTCCTTAACTGCACTAAAGCATGAAATCAGACTCATTGACTATGTAAACCAAGGGACAGAACCGTGTTATAAAAAAACCTTTTTTAAAAAGACAGATAGAAGGCATGGGATTTAGCCCAGTGGCACAAGTGCCTGCCTGACAAGCACAAGGTCATGAGTTCAATCTCTAGTACCAAAAAGAAAAATCGACAGATAGTGAGCCGGATTCAATTGATGGCCCATAATCTGTGAATTAAAACATAAATGCAACTAAACTTCCTAAATACTTTTCCCATACCAACTTGGAGGTCACTTCCCAGAAAGGTGAGAAGAAACATGATTCAGGACTTCCTAAACTCACCAAGTGTTGATTGCTTACTACAAAACATAATTTGCTCTGTTAGTTCTATATAGTGAAATACTATGGAACATAGGCAGCTTGACATACACATGTTAAACTATAAAATGACCTCATTCTAGCTATATAATTTACCCCACAAATAATATTACTTCACAAGTTCTATTTCTAAATAACTCAATGATTCAAATTCATGGTTCAACAAAATGTAAAATTACTATTCAATGTGGACCTGTTGGAATGTGGAACATTATTAGAGACATAGACATTGAATCAGAACATCTCAGGAGTCTACTGAATAATTAAAAGCAAAACCCTAAATAAAGTCATAAAACCTATGTTTGTGTATGTGTACATGCTTATGTGTATGTATGAGTTGGGTAATGAAATACTGTCATCTTGATCTTTAAAATCATAATTGCCAATTCTGTTGGTTTGAAGCCAGTATTAATCTATAAACAAACATCTTAGAGATGTATGTTAGGTTATTTAAATCATCTGAATTAAAATGCAGCTGAAGCTGGAAAAAGATCAGTGGAAGTAACAGTTCTTGAGTATCACCCTGGGCTCATTGGTGCTGCTTATTGTCTTCATTCCCTGGTACAGAAACTCTTACTGCTTCATCAGCCTGTTTAGGACACCCATGCCACCAGCACTCTTGAGCCAGACCCTTCTGAAAGTCTCTAGTATTAACTCCACTGAAAAACTGGAAGAGTTACTTTTAGTCATTTTAATCTAATTGAATGTGTCAAGAGCTATGGACAGAGGTGGCACTAATTCAAAACTGTGCCTTCAGCCCAACTATCCTGAGTAAGGCAGAGAAAGAAGAGAGCACGACCCAGGAAGATGATGGCACTCAGAAACCTTGGTCTGATGCTGGAGAGATGCAACCCATTTCAACATTCAGAGTCTGCATTTTCTGTTGAATATGGTAGTAACACATGACTTACAGAGCTATTGGGAGATTAAAATGAACTAACATGCCAAAATATCTCAGAAGGTGCTTGGCAAACAAGTTCTCACTGAACAGCTTGTGTTTTTCACCCTTCTTCCTCTTCTTTGTATCTGGTGTTTGTTTGTGCTTTGTTTTTTGAGACAGGGTCTCGCTGTGCTGTCCAGGCTTGTCTTGAACCCACTATGCAGTCCAGACTGGCCTCAAACTCACAGAAGTCCTCCTTTTTAGACTCCCAAGTGCTGGGATTACAGGGGTGCACCACCACAACTGGCTGTCTTCTTTGTATCTGTAATGCTTGATACATTGTGTCAATTTGAGAAGTTTAGAAGTTTAAGTGACTCAGCATGGGGCTAGGGTCCTCACTTTGTTTTTCCTCTTTTGGGATTTTTTTATATTAAAGACAATAAAACCAAGCAAAATAAAACAGAATAAAGCCAATCAAAACAAACCAGTGCAAGTGACACAAGACTTCAAAACAATAGGAAATCAACAATGATTACCACAATGCCTCCTTTTGTCTCCAAAATAGCTGCAGATACCTTCAGACATAGTAAAAATCAAACAAAGCAAAATAGAACCAATAAAAACAAAACAATGAATCCAGTGAAGTACTTCAAAACAAGACAATAGTAAATCCAAAATGGCTACCATAATATATCTTGCTGTCTTTGAAATAGCTGCCCATGCCATCAGATACAACAAAATCAAACAAAACAAAACAGAATAAAACCCAACCCAACAAAACAATGAAAATGACACAGGATTTCAAAACAAGATAATAAGGAATCAACAATGGCCACCACTCTCAGAAGGAGGTCCCCCATAGATGCCACACTGCATACCGTTATCCTCTGAATAGATGATCAGACCACTGACCCTAGACCTATAAAGCCAGTGAAACACCAAACACCACAAGCATCAAGCTGCATTTCATCTCAATATACATCATCGCAGCCTCTGTTTCTCTGATCAGCTGGTCACTTGTGGGAAGATGGAGGAGCGGGGAGTTGGCTCTTCTATTTTCTTTTAAGAGCAGAATGTATTTATTGAGAGAAAGAAAGCTTCTGTCTGAGAGAGAGACAGAAGGGGGCCCGAGTGGGTTGCCAAAGACTCTCATTTTTAGGGACTTTTAGAGAGTAAAACCATGAGGTTAGACGGGTCCAAGGTGGGGAAAAATGGGAACCTGGAAGGTGGCCATAAGGTGGGACATAACTACAGTTCACCAATAAGATTAATTGCTCAGGTAGAATTGATTAAATCAAGGACAAATGGGGAAGCGAGTCATGTAGTAAGCGGGGATGCTTAAGGACAATGACTCTTCCCATGGAGGGTGGGATGCTGACTCCTGACTTCCTCAGGATGATAGAGAACTATTTAAAAATCAATCCTTAGGATATGGGTGCATTCATTTTCCCTTTTGTCTTGATATCTGGTCCTCAGCAAGAGGTGTGTGTCTCTTCCAAGGTCACAAGACATCTGATCCTCTGTGCCGGTTTCCTTGAGGGCCTAGCCCTGTCTGACTGCTTATAATATTGCTGTCTAACTCAGTTGCCTGTAACATTCCCCAATCTGAAGAAGTAACCTGAACTGCCATGAGGGGTAATTGGCAATGACCAATCTGGTTTTTCAGGCTGAAGGTGGTCGTAGTTGTGGATGGGCAGTCAGAGATACTTCTGCAGAGATTCTACCTAAAGGCCCTTGATAGGCACCAGGCATTTTCATCTTGGTGGGCTTACAGCTTTGAGTCTGGAGGAGACAAAGTCAAAGAAACAATTAAGTATGCATGGGTCAAATAATAGAATCAACAAGATAATTATGAGTATAGTTAACAAGGATTTCTACCAAGAGGAGCTAGTAATGGCTTTCCATAAGGAGGAAAAAGAAAAGGTCCAGGGAATTTTAGAGTCTGACATGTCATTAATTTGTTGTCTAATATCTTGAATAGCTACTGACATATTGGTAGATGAATCAGGAATGTATACACAGCACTCAGTCTTTACAATTGTACAAGTTTTTCGCTGTGCTGCTGTTAGAATGTCTAATGCCATCTGATTTTGGAGCACAGTCTGTCTCATTAATTTTATTTTTTTTTATTTAGGAGAGAGGCCAGCTGCAGTGTTATTTAAGGCTTACTGAGTATAGTTAGTTAAGGCCTCAATATATATCACATAACTATTAATATTATCTGTGTGATACCTTGGCTCTTCTTGTTTCCCAGCCCATGTGCCAGAGGTGGTTGGGGTCTGGCTGTCCCCCTGGCGGCCTGCACATGGCACTGATTTGCAGGGAGGGCTTGCTTCTTGGTGACTTCTTGTTCTCTTCCCCCACAGTCTGCAAATGGCCAGGGTCCTCACTTTACAAACGTTCTGAGCCCATATAAGAGGAAGGCATGGAGATGGTGTGAGTGATACACCCACCCTAGGAAGTGGTAACCTGCATGCAATATAAGGGAGGAAAAGAGGATTGCTCCCTACCTTTTATGCCCTTGCTGTTTCTGCTTTCTTCTTCCACCTATAAATGTTGCCCCTGTGCCATGCCACCCTGCTTTAGAGTTAGTTGATTATGGACTGAAACCTCTACAAACTGTGAGCTAAATAAAACTTTTCCCTCTTTAATTTTGGGTATCATGTATTTTGTCCCAGCAGCAAGAGAAAAGTAACCAAGACAGTATCTGAGTATCATCATCTCTAAAATTAAAAAATTCTATTAAATTGTCATTATAACTATGAAGAGCTACAAGATTGTCCAAGAAAAAAATGCCTTAAATGGAAAATTCTCAGTTCATGAAAGACTCAGGTAAAGTTATCTGCAGCTATTTCGAAGAAATCAAAAGGCATTATGGTAATTACTGTTGATTTCATAATGTTTTGAAGTCTTGTATCTCTTATACTGATTTGTTTTGATTGGTTTTATTCTGTTATATAGTCTTTAAAATAATGAAAAAAGAAGAAGAACAAAAGAGAAACAAAGTTCTTTCTCCTAAAACATCCTAGGACATCACTGCAAACCTCTCCCTTATTGGTGTTTATTACCTGGAAATTATTCTAGGGAATCACATATGGAATATGATTTGAAAGATCCTAAAGAAACTGAATGTTTAAAACTGTTTGCCACATGTGACCTAAAATCTCAACATTGCCAATCTTTCAGTTATGAATAAATTTACCAAGTATTTCTGGTTTTCTGTTCATCAAGACTCATGGTAGGATTGAACTTCTTCCTTGTCCTTGTGGTTGAGTGTGACCATGTGACTGGCTCTGGCTGATAAGTGGCTATTGAAAGTCTCATGCACATTCCCAGGTTTAGAAGTCTAAATGCCAGTGGGAAACCTTCCACACCTGTTACTCTGCACTCCCGTAGTACTGCATACCATCCAAGATGGTGGCTGCTTTGCCAACAAGGGTGAAGATACAAAACCACCGCACAGCACCACTTCCTGATAGGCACATAACATAACTACACGATAAACCCCATTATTGTAAATCCCTAAGATTTCAGAATCATTTATCAACACAACATAACATAACCTATCCTTTTAGTTACACTAAAAATACTACCCATTTTTCCCTTAAAAGTGAATTTGAGCCGGGCGTGGTGGCGCACGCCTTTAATCCCAGCACTCGGGAGGCTGAGGTAGGTGGAGCGTTGTGAGTTCGAGGCCGGCTTGGGCTACAACGCGAGCGCAAGGCCGGCCTGAGCTACATAATGCGACCCTGCCTCGAAAAACCAGGGCCGGGCGTTTGCCTCAGTGCCTTAAGCGCCTGCCTTGGCAGGCGTGAGGTTGTGAGTTCAATCCCCGGTGCCGCAAAAAAAAAAAAAAAAAAAAAAAAAAAAGTGAATTTGAACTCAACAGTTATAAGCATTTTACACACAAAAAATAAACAATGAGTTAACCTTAGGAACAAGGTTTTTAAAACAACAAAGCAAAGAAAATAGGTTTGACATTTGACAATAAGGAAATCAATAAGATTTAGTATTCCAAAATGTGGCACAGTACCAAGGAAGACTGTCAGAGTGAGACATCAGCAGAAATTCCTTTGAGAATATAATGGCCTGAGAGCAAGAATATGCCTATAGTGAGCAATTAATATTAAAATAATTGCAAATGGTTAATGAAAATGTGCTTTACATCAAATATGTACCTTATTCAATTTGTTTTTTATTAGTGCATGTTTGCCCTCCATGGTTGAAGGACAAAGCAGAGGAAGACTGCTCAATGTGTGGCAGCCAGTAATAGAGAGAAGGAAGAAGCTAGAAACAATACATCCTTCTAGATCACACCCCAGTGACCTCCAATCAGGCCCTGCCTCCCAACATTGAGCTATGAACTCAGCAATTGATTAATTTACTTATGAGTATAGCACCTACATGATTCAATCACCTTCCTAAAGCCCCACCCCAAACGCATGAAATTTTTGAGAGAAATTTCTTATCTAAGCTATAACATTACACCTGTGATCCACAAAGGCTCATGTCAATCTCATTACATAAAATGTATTTAGCTTATCTGTAAGAATTGTCAAAGTCTTAACAGTTTTAATATTGTTGACAAATCCAACTTCAAAACCTCCTTTAAGACTCAAAGCAAGTGCTTAATTGAAATCCTCAAAACAAGACCAAAAACCAACAGGACAAACATTAAATCCTGTAGCTCCCTGCTGATCATCCAGGGAAAGTTTTGGTGAAATATGAACTCCAAAGGGCTTATCTAGCCTGACCCTTATAACGTTCCTGGTTGTAGCCCACACTGCCTCTCTATTGGGCTGGATCTCACTGTCTACAGTTTTCCTCATCAGAAATTTTACTTCTTTGGCATCTCCAAAATTTTGGGGTCTTCATAGCACCATTGGCTTTGTTTTTACAGCTTTATACATTGTCTTCTAAGGGGCAAGTTTTCCGACCTTCCAGAAATTTCTTCCAAATTTGGTTGGAAGTCTCCATGACCCCACAATCCTTATATTTTATATGTCTGATAAATAGCACCATGTGAATGACTGCAAAAGTCTCCGAGTACCTGAGTAGTTGAAATCAGACAAACACTTACATAAGCATCCCTGAATGTACAGGGTGCCCTGAGATTCTTTTTAAAGTAAAATCTTTTAAAATAATTTACCCTTTTATACTTTTGAGCCTGTCACTGGTGGAGATTGGCCAATCTCTGAGATGCCTTCAAGGTATCTTTTTCAATGCCTTAGTTTAAAATACTTTGTGCTTTTTTAAATGACACTAATATTTTTAGAAACCATGCTTTCCTTCACTCCTACCTTTACATGTGCTTCCTTTTTGGTAAAACAGCAAAATTTTTAAATCATTTAAGTTAGGTTTTTGTTCTTGATTTTTACTATACATCTGGTCAAAAGCACCCACAGCACCTACACCACAGCCTGAACACTAGGTTATCTTGAAATTTTCTCAGATTAATTAATCTACCATATGTTAATTTCCGTATCATACTAAATCTTAGAACATGGGAAAATGATGACAAGGTCTTTTTCAGAATATAAGAAACATTACCTCTAGTTCCCAATTAGTCTCATGACCCTGGCCTTTACAGTCTGCATTTCTTTCTGCCTGCATTTCTAACACCATGCTGATCTGCACGCCTACTAGAATTGCCCATCGAGCTCTGCCTACAGCATTCTGGGGCTTCTCTAACCTGATTTCCTTAATTTCTTAAAATTCCTTACACAAATAAGATCCAAAGATTTTTTTTGAACCACATGGTGAGCTACAGGTACAAGAATAACTCTGCTGTTGGTACCAATTTTCTGTATTAGTCGCTTACTCATCACTGGGACAAATTACCTGACACCTTCGATTTAAAAGAGTTTTTCTTTTTCTACAAGTTTGAAGTTCAACTTTAGGTTGCTTATTTGAACTTTTTATGTTTTCCTGACATGAGAATTCACCACTATGAGTTTTCCTTTAGAACTGCTTTCATTGCATCCTATAAGTTCTGGTATGTTGTATCAGTATTATCATTTAATTGCAGATACTGTTTAATTTTTTCTCTAATTTCATCTGTGACACATTCATTGGTCCATACGGTGTTATTTAACCTCCATGTGTCTATGGCATTTTTGTAGTTTCTTTTGCTATTGATTTGCAGTTTCATTGCACAATGGTTCAATAATATGTATGGGATAATTTCAATTCCTTGCATTTACTTAAGCATATTCTGTGGATTATTATGTGGTCTCTTTTGGAGAGTGTTCCATGTGCAGCTGAGAAGAATGCATATTCTGATGTTGTAGGATGGAATACTCTATATTCATCTACTAAGTCCATTTGTTCAGAGGTTTGGTTCAATTCTGATATTTCTTTGCTGATTTTTTTTGTCTGGTTGATCAATCTGTTTGAGACAATGGAGTACTAAAATCTCCCAGTATAATTTCATTAGTGTTTATTGGATCTTTCATATCCATTAATATTTTTATATAGTTGGGTGAAACTGTATTTGGTGAATATATATTTATAATTGTTATCTCTTCATCTTGGAGTTCTATCTTAATAAAATTTCTCTGTGTCTTTTGATTATTCTTGGCTTGAACTTCACTTTGTCTGCAAATAGAACACCTGGCCCTACTTTTTTTGATTTTCAGTCTATGAATTTCTTTTTGAGTTAAATATGTTTCTTATATGCAGCATATTGTTGGCCCTTGTTTCTTGATCCATTCTGCCAGTCTGTTTCTTTTGATTGGTGAACTGATACCATTTACATAGATGGTGATAACTGATAGGTATTGACTTATTCTTGTTATTTCATTTTCTTATTATTGGTTCCCTGTCTTTCCCCTCTGTTTAACTACAAGTCAAGTGCAAAGGTCATACAAAGGAGAAAATTATAAAGCTAACAGCAGAAATTAATACAATGAAGACTAAGAGAACAATAAAAAGAATCATTGAATTGAAGACTTGGTTCTTTGAAAGAGAAAACAAAATTGACAGACTCTTAACCAAACTTATCTGAAAAAAAGAAAGACTCAACTACATGCAATTAGTAATTAAAATGGTTAAATCACAATTCCTGCAGAAATCCAGATGATCATCAATATCTACTTTGAGAAACTTTAGTAACATGGAAACCACAGAAGAAATGGACATATCCCTAGATACATATGAATTACCAAAATTGAATCAAGAAGATATAAGAATCCTAAATAACCTTTTATCAGTCAATAAAATTGAATATGTAATTAAAAACCTACAAAAAAAGAAAACCCCAGGTCATGATGGATACTCAGCTGAGTTCTACAAGAAATCAAGAGAAGATTTAATGGCATTACTCCTCAAACTCTTTAATGAAGTTGAAAGGGAAGTGTGTTCCCATATTATTCCTGGAAGGAACTATTACCTTGATATCCAAATCAGAGAAAGACCCAACCAAAAAAAGAGAACTACAGGATTCATCCCAGGGATGAATTCAATATATGCAAATCAGTAAATGTAACACATTATGTCAACAGAGCCAAAGACAAAAATCACATGATCATCTCAATAGATACATAAAAGACATTTGAAAAATCCAACACCAATTCATGACAAAACCCTAAAGAAAATTGGAATGAATGGGCTTTGTCTCAAACTGATAGAAGGCATTTATGACAAACCAACATCCAACATCATACTAAAAAACCAAAGACTAAAAGTTTTCACTCTAAAATCAGAAACAAGATAAGGATGTCCACTATCATGACTTCTTTTCAACATAGTTTGGTAAATATTAACCAGACCAAGTAGACAAGAGAAAAAATAAAAAGAATAAAGACAAGAAATGAAGAAGTTAAATTATCATTATTTGCATGATACTCTACATTGAAGATTCCAAATACTCCAACAAAAGATTTCTAGATTTACTTACCAAATTCAGTCAAATAGCTGAGTACAAAGTCAAAACTCAAAAATCAGTAGCAGCCATATATGCAAATAACAAATCCACTGAGAGTAAAGTTAGGAAAACAACCTCTTTTCACAATAGCATCCAAAAAATTGAAATATTTAGGAAGCAATCTAATGAAGTAAAAGGTCTTTACACTGAAAACTACAGTGCTCTGGAAAAGGAGATTAAAGAGGATATCAGAAAATGGAAAACTATCCCTTGCTCTTGGATAGGAAGCACCAACATAATGAAAATGGCCACAATCTCAAAATTGTTATACAGATTTAATGCAATCCAGATCAAAATTCCAACAGCATACCTCACAGAACTAGAGAAAACAATCTTCAAATTCATTTGGAATCAGAAGAGACCTAGAGTAGTAAAAGTAATTCTAGGCAACAAAGGCAAGAAAGACAGCATCACAATATCTGACTTAAAACTCTACAATGCTACCATGATGAAAACAGCATGTTACTAGCAATAAAAAAGACCTGAGGATCAATGGAATAGATTAGAGGATACAGAAACAAATCCAGCATTCACTGGAAGAAAGAGAGCCTCTTTAATAAATGGTACTGGAAAAACTGGCTTTCCACAGGCCAAAGACTAAAACTAGATCCATGTCTATCACCATTACTTAATTGAAATGAAAGTGGATCAAAGATCTAAATATCAAAACAGAAACAATAAATCTGTTGGAAGACAAAATAGGTAGAACTCTTGAAGACATAGGTGTAGGCAAATACTTAACAAAACCCCGACTCCACAGGAATTACTGCAAAGACTCAACAACTGGGATTTCATCCTGTTAGAAAGCTTTTGCACATCAAAAGAAATCACCAACAGAGTGAAAACACAACTCACGAATGGAAAAAAATTCTAGCCAGTTGTTCCTCAGGCAAAGGACTGAATATCTAGACTATATAAAGAATCGAAAAATCTCTGAGCTCCCCAAATTTAAAGACCCAATCCAAAATTGGGCACCTGAGATAATTACACTTCTCAGATGAAGTAGAAATGGAAAATAAATACATAATAGAGATTGTGAAGGAAGAAATTGTTCAGATGAAAAGGGTAGCTAGGGAAGGGGAGCAGGGACGGGAGGAAGGGAAAAGAAAAAATGAGGAAAAAGGATAGAATGGAAACAAAGCTTTGCAAATGAGAATAGGGCTTGAATGGAGGGAAGGGAATGGGGAAAAAAGGGCAATCAATATGTATCATGCACAGGTACAAATTCTCTATGGTGAATGTGATTGTTATGTATATCCATATGTTATCAATAAGCTTAATAATAATAATAAAAGAGAAGTTTATTTTTGCTCATGTCTTTACAGGTCATGGGTCATACTCAACTGGATCCAAGTCAGAAGGGGCATGGCAAAGGAAAGCTGTTTAACCCATGGAAGCCAGGAAGCAAACACAGACAGAAGAGAGGAGCTAGAACAGGGGACAAGAATATACCCTTGTTGGTCATAGCCTAGTACTCAACTAATCCAACTGACCCCATATTCAAACAACACATTTAGCCCTGAAGTCATCAGTGCCTTAATCCATTAATGAATATAGCATCCCCATGATCCAATCAACTGCCAAAATCCCAACTTCAGAACATATGGGACTTTTGGAGAACATTTGAGATCTAAAGTATAATAAAACAAAGGAGAGAAAGAAAGACAGAGAGAGAAAGGGTGTAAGGGGAAAAGGTAGGGAGGAGAAATCACATCAAAATTCTTTAATTCAATTATACTGAATATTTACATTCCAGGTTCTTGCCAAAGAGCATAATTTCAGATTTCTCCTGGAAGCCTTATCTAAAATTCCATGATAAGAAATCATTTTTCCTGGAGGGCTGCCTAAAGAATATGTACTCTACCCCTTCTTTGAGATCAATAGCTCTTAATAATTAGGGAGAGGGCAGAGTCATGTTTATAAATCTTACAAAACCTTTGAACTGTGTTACTTTTTTATCTAGATGTCCTCAAAGCTTTATGCACTCCTAGGAGGGGCTTTTGGGAAGAGTGTGATATTCATCAGTGGATTAGACCACTGACACATTTATAACTACTTGTGATGTTGGGAGGTGAAACCTGGGCACAGGAGGTGGGTCCCTGGGGGTGTGGAATATGTACTGAAACATCTACAAACTGTGAACTAAAATAATCCATTATTGGTTAGAGTTGTGGGAGTTGGGTATTGTATCTCGGTGATGAGAAAGTAACTAAAGTCAGAATCTTTTCCTAGAAAACTGTGTACACAGAGCTTTATAGAGTCCACAAACAGCCCTCTCAGCCCCGCTACAGGTTCTCTAAGAGACAGTGATCCCTAACTGACCTTTTCTAGTAACTTCCCTTGTGCCATTGGACTGTGTGCCCTATAATGACACATTTTCCATCACACAATGACCACCTGTCCTATTCCTGCAAAGGCCTTGACAGAGTTTTCATGGATAAAGATATTCCAGTGTGTGCCTCTCAAAGAACCTGCAGGCTCTGCAGGTCCAATTGCTGTGTTTTCTGCAAGGTGCAGAGAAGATATCAGGCCAAAGGGGGTCTACTGAATGTGGGTTCTACGTTCACTTTGTAGTGTTGATTGTATTTGGTCTATCATGAATTCCAAGGAGGTCAAAGTAAAACTCTTATACCTCAAATATGCCAAGCTAAAATGCAAGAATATTTTCTTTCTAGGGTTGCAAAAACTGTAAAACCCACCCAACAGATTTTATCCCCTTAAAACATTTCCCTTCAGGGAGTTAAGTTGCCTCCCGGCCCTGGTTTACCTGCTTCTCACCAACAGTCTAATCTTTCTATTATTCTTACTCAACCCAATCAAGTCTTTTTGCTTTTTTTTTGGGGGGGGTGGTACAAAAATCAAACTCAGGACCTTGCGCTTCTGAGACAGGGGTTGAGCTATGTCCACGGCCCGTGTCTTGACAAAAAGAATAGAGCTTCTTTTCACAGTTTAAAGAGGAGAAATTCCTCCCTCAAGATATATATTAATGTAACATTAAGTGAGAAAAGCAAGTTATGACTTTATATACAAAATAAAAGATTTCCATAATTTTTATAAAAACAAATATTGAAATGCTAATAAGAGTTGTTGCTGGAAAATGAGATTGATAGATTGATAATTTTGTTCATAGCATTCTGTTTTCTAAAATTCTCCACCTAAACATATGCTTATAATGTTCATAATCAGAAAAAAGGGCTACAAAATATATCAGAAAAAAATAAATGCTATAAAATATGTGTAAGAACTATTGGCTCTTGCTAATAGGGCCAGGTAAAACCATGCACCAGACAACACGATACTTGATGATGGATGACATAAATGGTGCCCTCATAGAACTATAATACAGCCTAGACAAGAAGTAGGCTAGATCATCTAGGTTAGTGTAAGTGCCCTCTGGAATGGTCATGCAGTAATGCATTCACCTAACAATGCATGGTTGTGCCCTACTAACTCTTTAGGTAGAGGAAGACAACTCATGAACATTTATGTGCTAACAGCTTCATGTGTGTTCTTTTACTTAATCTTCACAATAGACCTGTGTTATAGATGTTATTCATCTTTTTAACCAAGAGAGAAAACAAAGATTTAAAGAAGTGTAAGAAATGTGTCTGTAATCAAATGGCTAGAAAATGACGGGGCTGCATTCCACACAGGTCTGCCTGATTTCTACAACCTGGACACTTCTGACTCTCACATGGTAGCAATAGTCAGCGATGAAATGATTCCAGTTTGCATTTCACTTGCCAGGTCTCAAATACGACTGGTATTCTGTGAACTGTATCCATGCTAGGGGAAAAAGAAAGTTTCTCTCTTGAAAGTCAAGACTTTGGATATACCATTTCTCTCTAAGAAATTTTAAAAGAACAAACAGTTTCAGAATTTGAAGAAATAAGAGAGTAATTACTCAGCTTGGTAATCAAATAATGAGCCTTTCCTAAGAAACTAGGTCACTACCTGCAGCTATGATACACCCCAGACCCACAGCCATGCTCTAGAACACAGCCTCCCACTCAGGTTGCATGGTCTTCCATTACTTTCCCAAAGATTCCCCAAGAAAAGCATTTTATTTATTGCATGACTGCAGGGCCATGCCTGGGACTGGGAGCAAGACAATACTTGGCTAGAATTCTCATCAGATAGCTAGCTGCACTGCTGGCTCTGTGAATTGGAATCTGGAGTTTATGAGACCTGGGTTGCTGTTTTATTCCAGTGTGTGCAGAGGCTGCACTGTTCATCTCTACCAGCTGCCTCACAAATATCCATTTAGGGAGTCTCAGAGAGGGCCAGAGGAATTACTTTTGGAGGGGGATCTTGGAGAGCTGAGATTTTAATGAGACTTTTCGAAGCATGTGCGTATTTATCAGTAAACCAATGAATGTATATATTCATGTAAACGGATGTATTCATTGATGTCACTGTTTTTGTAGCATGAAAAGAGGCTCTCATGCTTTCCAAAACTCAGAGACAATTTAAGAAAAAAAAAAACAGAAAAAAGATTAAATTCGTGGCAGCAATAAAAATAGGAATAATGGACCTGTGACCAATCAAAAATATTTAGAGCCTTCTGGAAGGTAAAACATAGACCAGGTTCACTTGATAATAAACAAACAGAAGAAGCCACAGAACATGCTGAAAAGAAAGTCTGGTGGAAACCAATCCTTATTTTAGATCTGAGGAGTCACTTTGTGACTTATAGTATTACTTTCCTATTGCTAGTGTAACAGATTGCCACTAACCAAGTGGCTTAAAACACAATTCATCATTCTAAAGTTCTCATGCACAGAAGTATGTAAAGGGTCCTACAAAGCTAAAATCAAAGGCTGCCTCCCTTTCGAAGGCTCTAGGAAAAATCTCTTCAGTGATTTTGCCAGCTTCTAGTAGCTGTCCAGACTCCTTGATTTGGGACCCCATCGCTCCTTCCTCAGCCTTTGACTGTCACAACCTCCTTCTCTACTATCACGTTCTCCAATCTTTTGCAGTTACAGTGGACCCACCGAGACCATCTAGGGTCACCTCCCACCTCAAGACCCTTGACTTAATCATATTTCAAAGTTCCTTTAACAGTGTAAGCATATTCACCCATTCAGTGGGTGAGAATGTGGACATCTCTAGGGGTCACTATTCTGTGAACCACACTTGGAAAGGAAGTACAGAGGCTGAAACAAGAAGCAGGACAACTGGTTATGATTTTTTCCAGCTCTGTGGGTTGTCTTTTCACTTTGTCAGTATTTTTTTTTCTTGCTTTGCAGAGCTTTTTAATAAGGTGAGATTCCATTTGTTGATTCTCTGTAGTATTTCTTGGGCAGTCTGGATTTTGTTCATGAATTCTCTGCCTACACCTAGGTCTTCAAGATTGCTGTGTATTTTCTCTTCCAGTATATTTAGTATTTCTGTTTTAATGTTTTGATCTTTGATCCATTTTGAGTCTAGTTTAGTGCATGGTGGTAGATATGGGTCTAGTTTAGTCTTTGGCATGTAGAGAGCCAGCTTTTCCAGCACCATTTATTGAAGAGGCTATCTTTCTTCCAGTGAGCATGTTTGGCTCCTATCAAAGATAAGGTGGCTCAGTGTATTTGGAGTTGTGTCTGCATCTTCTCTTCTGTTCCACTGATCCTCAGGTATTTTTTTTTTTTTGCTAGTAGCATGCTCATTTTATCACAAAGCTTTGTAGCATAATTTCAAGTCAGAAATTTGAATGCCTCCTGCCTTGCCTTTGTTGCCCACAATTGCCTTTGCTATGCTAGGTCTCTTCTGCTTCCTGACGAATTTTAGGACAGTTTTCTCTTGTGAGGTAAACTAATGATATTTTGATTGGGATTGCATTAAATTTGTGTAACAGTTTTGGGAGTATGATCATTTTCACTATGCTGGTTTTTCTTGTCCGTGAGTAAGGAATATCTTTCCATTTTTTGATACTGTCTTCAATCTCCTTTTTTAGAGTACTGTAATTTTCAATGTGTAGATCTTTTAATTCTTTTGTTAGATCGACTCTAAGTATTTCATTTTTTAGATGCTATTGTGAAAGTCGTGCTTTACCTCATTTTTTTCTCTGTGGGTTTGTTGCTTGTGTACAGGAATGCTATTGATTTTTGAGTGTTGACTTTGTATCCAGTTACACTACTGAATACAAGTTTCTTGGTGAACTTTTGGAGCCTTCTATGTAAGAGTATCAAGTCACCTGCAAATAATGATAATTTAACTTCTTTCTTTCCTATCTTTATTCCTTTTCTTTCTTTCTCTTGTCTAATTGCCCTGGCTAATGTTTCCAGAACTATATTGAATAGGAGAGGTTAAGAGTGGACATCTTTGTTGCTCCTTATTTTAGAATGAACGGTTTCAGTTTTGGACCACTTAGTATGATGTTAGCTGTTGGTTTGTCATAGATGGCTTTTATCAGGTTGAGGTAAAGATCATCGATGCCAGTTTTCTTTAGGGTTTTTATCATGAATTGGTGTTGGACTTTGTCAAATGCTTTTTCTGCATCTATTGAGATGATCATGTGATTTTTGTCTTTGGTTCTGTTAATATGGTGTGTAACATTTATTGATTTGTGTATGTTGAACCATCCCTGCATCCCTGGGATGAATCTTAGTTGGTTGTGGTGTATAATCTTCTTGATGATTTGCTGTATTCTGTTTGCCAGTATCCTATCGAGTATTTTTGAAAAACAAAGTATCCTATCGAGTATTTTTGAAAAACAAAGAGGCCCCCAAAATTCAAAGACCAATCCAAAAATGGTCATCTGGGATGAAAACACACTTCTCAGATGAAGAAATACAAATGACAAATAAATGTATGAAAAAATGTTCAGCATCAGTGATTATTCGAGAGATGCAAATTAAAACAACACTGAGATTCCATCTTACTCCAAAAAGAATGGCTATCATCAAGAAATCAACCAATAATAAAACTCTGAAGGGGCTGTGGGGAAAAAGGAACCCTTCTCCACTGTTGATGGGAGTATAGACCAGTACAATCACTGTGGAAATCAGTGTGAAGATCTCTTTAAAAACCTAGGATTAGAGGTCCCATTCAACCTTGTTATTCTCCTGGGTATCTTCCTGGAAGAATCAAGAACATCATACCACAGTAATATATGTACAGCCATGTTTATAGCAGCACAATTCATAATAGCTAAATCTTGAAAGCAATCCAAATGCCCATCAACTGAGGAATGTATAAAAAAAGGTGTTTTATTATACAATGGAGTACTATTCAGACATAAAGAAGGATGAACTGGAAACTTTTATAGATAAATGGATGCATACTCATAA